>APFE030528470.1:246291-264587 GCA_000404065.3 Pinus taeda
AAAAAAAAATGATGCTTAATGTCTTAAAGTACTTCATGAAGGTTACGAACCCTAATTTGCCAAATTGGAACTTGCTAGCAAAAATTTTCTTGTGTGTTGATTATTCCAATTTTTCCACTTTAAAAGCATCTAGATGCATGAAACATAATATAATGATTCAACCCATATCACACCTCCCCATTTTGGGAGGCTCTTAGTCCCCAAAAGTATTTAGTGAATGAGGTGACGAATTTTTTCCTACACATTCTCTTGAGTGTACCATTTAGCCTTGCCTATAAATTTTCCTTTCAATTCAATTTTCCAAATTTCATGCTTCCTTTGTCTTTTAATAATGGACCTCTTCTACAAATATCCCTTGTCAACTCGTCCTATGCATCCGATGCTAAATCCTCTATAGAAGGTAGCACTCGTTCGTCTTTCTAATCCAACATGGAAGGCTCATAAAGTTTCAAATTATATACATTCACAATTGAGTAAATGCATATGTATGGGGTAGATTCAGTTTATAGGCATTATTTTTCAACTTTTCAAGTATCTCAAAAAGTCCATATAACAAAGCCTTTATTTTCTTATCAAGACCTTGTAACCTCTCCTTGTTCAACTATAACCATACTACGTCTTCCACTTTGTATGCCTTCTTTGTTTTGTGTTGATCATGCATGGCCTTGTACTTTTCTTGCAACCTCTTCAATGTCTCTTATACTTGTAGATGGACATGCTTGAAATTTTCAATAAATTTCTTTGTCCTCAACGCATCTCCTGTAAGATCCTCCCTCACTCCTCCTTTCTTCCCATATGAAATATCCAAAGGTAAAGTTGGCAATTATCCAAGAAAAGTTTCAAGTGGGGACTTACTAGCAGAAGTGTGGACTACTCTTTTATAAGAGTGCTGTATAAATACTATATTTTCATTCGAAGTATTTAGATGATTTTGATTGTAACCCCTGAAAAGTTACACCAAAGTCTTGTTGACTACTGCTGTTTGGCCATCTTGGTGTGGATGGAGTGTTGTATATTTGTTCAACTTCGTGTCCATCATATTCCACAATGTAGTAAAAAATGCAGTGAGAAATATCGTGTCCTTGTTTGAAAAAATCCTCCTTAGTATCCCAAAGTGCACCTAGGCTTGTCCAAAGAGCAAGTTCACTTCCTTTTTCTTGTTGATGGTCTTTGTATAGGGCACACAAACACACGTCAATTACCATTAATAGGTAGTCATGTTCCTAACTAATTGTTGGTAAACCTCCCACAAAATCCATGGGAATGATTTCACAAGGATGAATGAGTACAAATAAATGATCATATAGACCTTGTTTTCTATTATGCATCTTCTTATGAACCTAGTTACCTCCTTTTGCAAATGGGCTAGTACACATGCCTTTGAAAGTGGGCTACTATCTTCCTTATACCAAAGTTCCCTACAAATATGGAGATGTGAGCCTTTTTGATTAGTTGCAATCACTCAACTTTAGGAACACATAATTAATCTAGCATGTAGAGTGTTGAAATATGTAACTAGGTTCGGTCTTCATAATGACACCTGTAATCATGATTTTATGTATTTGATGTAATGAAAAAAATAAATTTATTATTGTTGATCTTGAGGCATGGGTTTCATGCTCAAGAAGATTTTTCTTTAGGTCACGCTCCCATTGATATCTCTTAGGATTTGTCATTGAGTCATTAAAATTCATTGTCATGTATGAGAGACCCATGTGGGCATGTTACATATTGTAAGAAAAATTATTTTGAGTCAAAAGACCCTCCAAGACCAAGTCCAAGTGCCTCTAGTAATTTGGCTTTCAAATGGAGCAGTTGACCTACACAAGAAGACATGTTGGCCTAAATGAATGGGTGAGAAGCCTATAAAAGGGAGGACTCGACCTCACTTAGATAAAAATATTCGGTCAAGAAAGAAAGAATAAGTAAGAAGAGTGAAAAAGGAATATAAGAAGCCTACAAGTCAACAAAGAAAGGAGTGAAGGAAAAACTAAAGTTTAGGACTGTTTTGGGCCTCCTACTCTCACACATGCGAATAAAATTAGAAGTCTTATCTATTGTAGAAAAGCTAAGTTACAATACCATCAAAAGAGTCAAGTTTTGGTGTCAATAAGGACTGTCTTCAAGAACAAAATTTACTAGGAAAGGGAAGAAGGTCAAGCGAGGATGAAAGAAGGCAGATATCACGATTTGCCTCATTCTCATATGGCTAGGGTTTTTGTGTCATGGTCCGAAGATTGCAAAAGTCTCAAGTAAGCTGAAGTTGTAGTAGAAAAGGTTGAAGTTGCAGTCAAGATATTTCTTGTTCAAGGTTGAAGACAAAGAAGAAGTTGTTCATTTGACTTGGCAAAAGAAGCAAGGATTGTCTTAGTCTTGGAGGAGTCTTGGTCAAGGGTCTAGGTCTTGGAATTTTTCAATTGAATATTATATAAGAAGAAAAATATTGTGGGTTTTCCTCTCAATATCGAAGAGGTTTTGGCCCTGCTGATCGCCTATATCTTGTGTCCTTTGTCTCATTGTTCTTTATGTTTTTGGTAGCTGTTTGACGAAGAGAACACATAATAATAAGCAAGTAAAAGAAGAAGCAAATGAAGTAAAATTAAAAATACATCACAAAAAATTATCAAGAAGATAAATCATCTCATCTCACTGCTCTAAGATTTCTCAACATGGTTTTAGAGCTAAGGTAACAAGTCAAGAAAGGGCAGTTCAACAAAGGACACTCAAGGAACAAAGTTTTGGAAAAATACCCAAGGCATCAAAGCATCAAAAATATCTTCTCATCTCCAAGATATTTTGAGGACAAATATTACATCATCATCTTGAAGGAAGTATCAAAAACTTAGATTGCTCAAAGAAAGTCTCTTCACTTGAAACATTCCTGCTAACCTTGCTCCATCATCATCTCAAGGAAAAGAGAGATCGAAGAGAGCAGGACTAATTTTTTGGGCTATAATTCCTCTCACTTATGGAGAATCTAGAGCATCTACTACAAAAAGAGCACCAAATTACAATCAATATCTAGGGCCAAACTTTGGAATCAAAATACGTTAAGTTGTAGGTCGAGATCTTGAAAAAGAAGTCTACCATCAAGTTATTTGAAGACCAAAGTTCATTACAAGGAGCGAGAGTCTGAATTATTTGTATCAAACCTTCTTCAACCACAGATATGAGATTATGAGATCATATCACCCTACAAGTCATACATATGGTTGATCTTTGTCAATAATTGAAAATTAAAGTATAGATCTTTCTATCTCTGTGATAGCATAGATCTCATGTTCAAAGATATGTCCTTATGATATAACTACTATACTCTTTTTACAAGTTCAAATCTGGTGGTGATAGAGTTCATGCAATGAAGTCACCATTCACATACATATATTCTCTGAAAAGGATTTATTCACTCTAAATAAGTTGGAAAGAGTTGAGGAAACAAACTTGAAGCATCTAGTCGTCAAGAAAATAGAGAGACACATTGGTATAATTATAGTTGTCTATTTTGCGTAAGGACACCAATGCAAGGTTTGTGGAAAATATATACTTGGAAGAAGTAGAAAACGAGTATAATGAATATTATCTCTCACCCAAAATTAGATCAATGAAGATGGCATCGGAAATTACAATTCATCTTGTCAAAGGTAAGTAAACATAAGGTATGTATGATATATTTTAATATATTTGAGTTGAAGAAATGGTTACAGGGTTCATTAGTATTATAGGGAAAAGAATGAACCCTAGCATGACATAAAGAATGAATAGGATCTGATCTAGGGTTTGAACTTTAGAAGCCCTAGGATGACCTCTTGATTACATGTAAACTCTAAAAATATTAGCATCATGTTTTGGTATCATATACTTTGCTTGGATGCTTGTCAATAAATATTGCAGGTACAAGAAGTAAAGATGGATGAGATGAACCTTTGTTTTAAGAAATATGATGGAACAGGGAATTTTTATGGAAAGGAGGGTGAAGATGGTCTCAACCTGGGCAATCAAGAAGATCACTATGATGGGACACATCGTTTAATGGATGGCATTATAATAACATATGGTTGAAAGCAAGAGCTCATGACATTTTTATGAAACTAGAAAGATAACATAAGTTTATAGTAGTCATTATTATAAGGAAGTAGCTTTGATAACCTCATTAAAAGCATAAGTAGTACTCATGGAGAGTCATCTAGTATATAAATCATCATACTTTATTGGCAAGGAGAATATGCAAGATGAGGATAATCAGATCCTCTGCCGAAATATTCATTATAAGGTTCGTATATTTAAATATGCATCGTAACAATTCCACTCGGGATGGATTCATTATTTAGAATAATGATGGTATGATGACAAAGGAATGTAATAGATCAAAAATGATTGAAGCACTCTCATTCAAGGACAAGAAGCCGCCAAAGGAAGTCTATATGACCAAAGAAGAAAAAAGGTATGTATGTATATATCAGCCAAGTCATGTCATTATATAGTTCTAGATAGTAAGGATGCATAATCTACCTCATGAGCATGATCAAGGGAAAATGTCCCCTTCATTAAAATGATACATAAATGCGTGGGTCACATATTAACTAGAGGAAATCATAAAATATGTCCTCATATGGAATATGAGGTGGATGACGAAATGAAGGAACTATGATAGGAAGTTCTGGAAAAGTAATATGTGTGTAGGTTTTAACCCTGTACAAAAATTACATGCATACATTCTAAAAATAGAAAATAAACAATGGCGAGAACATAAAACATAAAACAAATATACACAAATATTTTCCCTTGGATCCCAAAACTAGGACTACCAGATTGATTTTTCATTATGTTCCTTGAATGTTACAATACACACACACCCCCAATCCATTAACCCTGGATTAGAACATAACCCCAGTTTCCTTGACCGGATCTACAAAATACCATGGTCATAAAACCATCACGCCCAAAACCATGTGCAAAACCCATGCACAAAACCATAGGTAGGTCTGCCCACCTCATATATGGTCCATTTTTTTCCCTAGCCACGGCCCTGGATCCGTGTAGGGGAGTTACTGCCCCCTAAAACCCCCCAACAAGGGGGGTTGCGCCTTCTTGTGACCCACCTGCTGCGCCCAACACAACAAATAGGGGGGATATTGACCCCCCTGTGACCCCCCGCCTGTGCGACTAGTCATGGAAAGAATATAACACACACCCAACAATGTGAATAAAGAGAAAGGAAGAGATCGTGAAAAATGCAACTATGGAGAAGCCAGTCAACATCCCTATGAATTGATTATGATATCTCCATGGGAAATATATGAAGACCTTGGAAAAGTCTGAAAAGAAATAAGACCTTTGACAAATGAATATCTTAGAGATGTATTAACATGAATGTAGGATGTTGATATTGCAAGTAGATGCCATGATGAAGGTCCATCAGAAAAGGTACAATTTTGATTTAATGTTCATTTCTGATTTTTGAACAATATCTGGATGGGGGGATACAGGGCTACCAAAAGAAATGTGTGGATGTCATCTACAAATGGTACTCATGGTGGGATGGTAGATCCGGAAGGATACATGATGTGGAAAAAGGTAGTTGTCTGAGGAAAGGACATATATGGTCTAATGGATGAATCTCCAATAAAAGGAAGAAATACATGACTACCCTGATTTGAGAAGGAAATTGATGGATGGTCAATGCCCTATGAAGAAGTCCCAAAGACGAAGGCTCCATAATGTTAAAAATGAAATTCATGACATCGAATGGAGGAGCATTACAAGTAGCTAAAGGTCCCATGATATCCACCAATGAAGAAAGAGCTACTGTTGGAAACAGGCCCCTAATTAAGAGGGAGCCCGAAAGCAAGTTTTTAATTAAGGAGAAGCTTAGAAGCAAGTCCCTAGCTAAGAGGGAGCTTGGATAAGTCCCTACATAAGAGGGAGCTTGGGTACATTTCTTTTATAGGAATGAGTACATTCTTTCATTGGAATCAGTATATCCTCCCTAGTTAAGAGGAAGAGATAGACACACCATTCTTGTCTTCACTTGGGAAGAAAAGAATGGAGAATTGGGTAAGCATCTAGCATCCGATACTCTTTGAGGATGTGGTAGAGAATCCAAGGTAAGAGTAGTTGTAGAGGACTTATATTCTTTGAGGATTGGGAATCCAAGATAAGAATAATCTTGGAAGGACATACCTTGTGAACACCTAGGTGGGGTATGCTCCTGGAGAGACAATGATGAAGGTGTCTATAAGTCATTGGTCTCACCAACATTGTGCTCTGGTCTTGTGGAGAGATAGAGATGTTAATCAAGGCCTTGCTATGTGACAATGATGAATGATATGATGCTATATAGATGGGTTACCAATCCGACTCTTCTTGTGAGAATTCTTCAGATTGAGAATGTCCAAGTACCTTGTATGTATTATGAATACCTCTCTAGTTAAGAGGTAAAATATGTAACTAGGTTCGATCTTCATAATGACATATGTAATCATGATTTTATGTATTTGATGTAATGAGAAAAATATATTTACTATTGTTGATATTGAGGCATGGGTTTCATGCTCAAGAAGATTTATTTTTAGGTCAAGCTCCCATTGAGAGCTCTTAGGATTTTTCATTGAGTCATCAAGTCATTAAGAGTCATTGTCATGTATGAGAGAACCATGTGGGCATGTTACATATTGTAAGAAAAATTATTGAGTCAAAAGACCCTCCAAGACCAAGTCCAAGTGCCTCTAGCAATTCAACCTTCAAATGGAGCAGTCGGCCCGCACAAGAAGACATGTCAGCCTAAATGCATGGGTGAGAGGCCTATAAAAGGGAGGGATCAACCTCACATAGAGAAAATTATTCGGTCAAGCAAGAAAGAATAAGTAAGAAGAGTGGAAAAGGAAGATAAGAAGCCTACATGTTAACAAGGAAAGGAATGAAGGAAAAACCAAAGTTTAGGACTATTTTGGGCCTCCTACTCTCACATGTGTGAAGAAAATAATAGGTCTTAGCTACTGTAGAAAATATGAGTTACAGTACCATCAAAAGAGTCAAGTTATAGTTTCAATAAGGTCTGTCTTCAAGAACCGAATTTACTAGGAAAGAGAAGAAGGTCAAGTGAGGATGAAAGAAGGTAGATCTCACCATTTGCATCATTTTCATATGGGCTATGGTTTCTGTGTCAAGGGTCTAAGATTGCATAAGTCTCAGGTAAGCCAAATTTGTAGTAAAAAAGGTCTAAGTTGCAGTCAAGATATTGCTAGGTCAAGGTTAAAGACAAAGAAGAAGTTGTTCATTTGACTTGGAAAAAGAAGAAATGGTTGACATGGTCTTGGTCAAGGGTCTAGGTCTTGGAATTCATCAATTGAAGATTCTATAAGAAGAAGAATTATATGGGTTTTCCTTGCAAGATTGGAGAGGTTTTGGCCCTTGCTGATTGCCTATATCTTGTGTCCTTTGTATCATTGTTCTTTATGTTTTTGGTCGCTGTTTGATGAAGAGAAAAATAATAATAAGCAAGTAAAAGAAGAGGTGAATGAATTTAAATTAAAAATACATCACAAATAGTTATCAAGAAGAGAAATCATCTCATCTTACTGCCCTAAGATTTCTCAACATAAAGTAACCCAATTTGGAGATGGCAATCAACTGTAATATTAGCATCGTGCACATGAATCAAACTTTGCAATTGCCGAAACACCTCCTTGAAGTCCTCATCATGTATATATGCCTCTCTATATGCATCATGGGTGAAAGGATTCATGTACTTTAGAGTTCCCAAAGTTGCGATCTTTGATGTGGGTGGCTTTGAAATTATGTTAGCCATTTTGTTTTTGTTGCTATTTTTGTACTTGATCACTAAATGAAATCGCTGTAAAAACCCCATACACTTGTAATGCTTGGTCTGTTATAGCTTTCTTTGGGTCTACACGTACTATATTTACTAGTTATCTATGTGGATTATTATGTCCTTTCCTATTAGATAGTGTTTCCAGTTTTTGACTATTTGCACCATAGAATAATGCTCCTTATCATAGGTAGGGTAGTTAAGAATTGATTTATGAAATACTTTAGAATGGTAGCATACTACCCCCATATTATACCCACTCACATCTGTCTCCACTTCAAAGGGTTGCTTCAAGTTTGGTATGGAAGCGATGCTTGACTAATTTTATATTTTAACTCCTCAAAGTCCCTCTATTGACCCTTTCCTCAATGGAAACTCTTGCCACTTGATTTTATGGTGTGGAGTGATGAAACTACCACTAAAAATGAGGCTACAAATTTCCTTAGGTACTGTGCCACTCCAATGAAACTCCCAACATCATAGACATTGGTAGGAACCAACCATTTCATGATGGCCTCCATTTTGGCAAGATTTATCTTTAGTTTTCTTGCAACAATCACATATCCTAAATACACTAAGGACCACTGTGAAAACTCACACTTGAGATTTTTTCGCATCTAATGTTTCTTCAATGTCTTTAATACCTGCATCAAATGTGAGATGTGCTTCTCCCAGGTAGCACTGTATACTAGTATATCAAATGAATAAAAAATAACAAATGAATCTATAAATGGGTGCAATGTATTATTTATTAACCTCATGAATGTAGTTGGCGCATTCCATAGGTTAAACAACCTAACTAACCACTCATACAAACCTTTTTTAGTTTTGAAGACAATATTATAAGTATTTTCTTCTTTGACTCAAACCTAGTGATACCTTGACTTTTGATCTAGCTTGGTGAAGCATTTTTCTTGCTACAATTGATCCAACATATTATCTATCCTTGGCAGGGGGTACCTTTTCTTTAGCATAATTTTTTTTAACGTCTTGTAATAAATATACATCCACCAAGTTCCTCCCTTCTTTGGCACAATGATGATGGGTGACCCACATGATGAGGTACTTGGAAGAATGACACTTTGTTCCATTAGCTATTGCAACTGCTTCTTCACCTCGTTTACTTCTGTAATGGATTTCCTGTATACACTGATGTTCGGTAACGAAGATTCTGGTAACAACTGGATCTCATGTTCCACTTCACTCTTGCGTGGCAGCCCTTTATGCTTTTGGAACACTCCCCTTTATGCATGCAACAAATTTTCCATTCACTGTTCTGTACCTTATTACACTCCTATAGGGATGGCTTTGCTCCTATTGACTATTCTACAAACTGGTATTCTTTTAAATTAAAAAAACATACTTCTTGGTAGAACTAATAAATTTCTTAGCATGGTTGGCATTTACCAACGATATTTTTTACTTGTCCTTGTGCGCATTGACGATAAACGATTTTTTGTCCTTGATGAGGTGGTATTGGTTGGTTTTCCTGATTAAGATCACATTGCGCATGTACATATATGGACTTTCCAAACATCACTTCACATACATCAAGTGGAACTACGCCTAACTCTACTTCATGAATAAAATAAACACTGATAACAAATTTGATTCTACAATGTTTGGCTACCTTTATCTCTGCTTCTTTGTTGACCCATCTCAATGGATATAGGCTATGATGGTCATGAGTCTCCACTCCTAGTTTCTTGATGAGATTTGTTGTTATGAGATTTTTTTGTGATCCTTAGTCGAATAAAGCATCAATTTCTATCTTCCTGGCTTGTATCTTGATATGGAAGAGTTTGGTCATTTCCTTCTCTCCTTGTTGTTGAAAGAAACTCAAATTTATCCCATTCTACATTGATGTAAAGAAAATATTCTCATCTATGTTCAAGATGCGTTCCACCTAATTACTTGAATCTATGGCCATGAAAATTTTCTTCTTAGCATCTTTCTTTTAGTTCTTCGGGTTGAGCTTTAGATGCAACCTCCAACGCTTCTTATTTGTGACCATCCATGTTGTAGCGGTTTCTTGGATCTTTGCACTTGTGTGTTGTGGTTGTTGTCTTTTTGACATTTCTCCCATTCCACTTTTCTTCCCATCCCTGGAAGCTTCATGGTGCTCCTTTTTCATTAACCTTATTGATTTCCCTTTCTTCTGGCATATGGTCTTGAGGTACTATGCATGCACACAAGCCTCATCCACCATTTTTGTTTTTAACAACATCACTTGCCTTTGCAGATGGATTTGTAGACCTCCCAGATACTTGAGGAGTACGTTTGGGTTCTTTGGGGAGATACCCAACATTACTTCCATATTCCTAAATTTGGTGGTGTACTCTTGACACTTTACCCCTATCTCTCCCTGAAGTAATGCCACTAGGTCCACTGGTAGAATTGAGACTTCGTGAGAGTTTTGAAATCCTCCTACTTAATCATTGGAGGATCTCCCTCTAGACTCATGATTTCTGTGTGGATTTCCAACAAGGTTAGGGTATGACCCTCTAGTTTATGATAGGTGATTTTGTTGTTGTTGTTGTTGTTATGTTCCTCCTCTATTTGGTGAACACTAAACTAAAATTATAATTGATGAAACTAGTGATTTAACTTCAAAGTGTCAATCTCACCTTGATATGGCTTGATGTTGACCTTCACTTCCATATTGAACATGCACTATGAATGGTTCAAAACATTCGAGCTGGGTTGTTCCTTTTTGAGTTCTTTCTTAGATTCCCTTTATGGTTCTCTTTGATCCTCTATTTTTCCTTCTAATCTGATCTCTGAGTTGGAACCTCTATCTTTGCCAGTTCCAATCTTATTTGATAAATGCTCCATAAGGAGATTCATATTGTGATTGATTTTTGTGACCTACTCATCCAACTTTGATTACCTCTCTTACACTGGATCTCAAGGTTTATTAATAGATTCATAAAACATGATTGAGGTTTTATGACTTTTTGCTTAAACTAATTTGGATCTCCTACAACTTCCCACAAAATACCCAAAGACCCTTGCTTTGATACCAATATGATATGTATACTATTGTGGATATTTCATCAAATAGTTTGTCATAATTGATTTGATAAAATTATACTTAAATCCAAAATATATACTATGAGGGTTACTTTCCTTATATTTATAGATTTATAAAGTTATTGTTTTCGTGCATGAAATATATAAAATGCAGGAAATAGATAATAGACAAAATAAATTCACTCATAACCATAATATAACAAGATATGGTATGGGAAAATCTTATTGGAGAAAACCCAATTGGGAGGGGAGGTTGCTATACTCTCTCTTTGTCTACATGAAAATGGATGTAAGTACAAATAAGTGATACCTATGGCTCATGGGTTGTGATAGTGCACAACCCTCTTTGTTTTCTCTCTCTTTATCCACTCTCATCTAGTCTGCTTATTTATGGAACAAAATTCTGTTCCTATAATGTAATTTCTTTTCCTCCTAGTGACCTAATTATAATATAGTTTAATAGCGAACTAGTGGTTAATTTTGACTCTTTCAACTCTTAACTAGAGTTACAATATTTGCTCTTCAAGAGTCTTCTTCTTCATGATCACATAGCTAGCTCCCTTTCCATGAATAAGGGGGGTTGACGTGGCATCCTCTGAAATCATGGTGGTCAAAATAGTAACGTTAACTTTTGAGTGGCATGAATTTTGTATAAAGAGTTTGTTTGGGATATTTTCTATGTCGTTGGAAATGTATTTGCATGCAGAATAGTGCTAAAATATGTATGCTTAAATGAAAAATATTTACCTCGAAAAATGTTTTTTAATGCCTCAAACTACTTCTAAAAGATTTCAGACTCTAATTCACCACACTTGGATTTGTTGATAAAAATGGTTATGCACATTGATTTCTCTAATTTTTCTACCTTGAAAGAATCAAGAGGGATAGAAAATAATATAATGATCTAATTCAGATAAATATGACAATCCAAGTATATATATACACAACCCAAGGCTATTGTGAGTTGTACAACATATTCTAGACTAAATTCTAGACCCATCCAAACTAGGGAATTTACCATGGCCCTTCTAGGGTCTCCATTCAAGGAATACTTCCATCTATTCCCATCCCCAAACAGGGGCATAACTTAGTTGCAAAATCCCACATCTAGCACAATAAAGCATATTCACAATTGCTGATACTTAAGGAGCCTTAAAGCCCAATTCAACTTATTGATTTCTACCTCAAAAGACAATACACCTTAATAATACTACAATTATACATACTTTAATAACTATCTTTGTACATTGAGCTCATTCTTATAAGAAATTCAATTTGTAATTAAGCACAATTAATTAATGTTCCAACTTATCATTACACACATACTTAGAAAATATCATCATTATACACATACATCCGCGAAACTTTGAACAAATAACGCCATTTTATTGAAGATAAATAAATACACTTATTTGAATTACTTCAAGCATTGTTTGAAACTAAAGAAGGGAGAGACACTCTCCACCCAACCATACGCTCAGCTACATTGCATTTTTCTTGCAGTTGCCCATCCTTGAGTTGGATTCAATGCTGCAAGAGGAAGACAAAATGACTCACTCAGTGATCAACATGGTCCATTAAAGGCATCTCTCCTTCATACATAGAAATTGGTATGATATCTTTTAACCCACTAAGTTAATACTTGTTACTATTCATAGAGTCACGAAAATTGTATTGTATAGTCTAAAGAGGGCCCTTCTCTTCCCAACAACCACTTGGAACCTCCCCTTTATGTGTGCTTCTCATGCTTGCTTAAACAAATTGCATAGACAATTCCCACCCCTTTGTCTTTCTAGCTCAAGTTGAGGATTCCAACATTGATTTATCTAACTAGATTAAGGATTTTTAGTTCTTCATGGGTTGTTGTTGTTGGAAATTGTAACTAGTTTCGGTCTTCATAACTGTTGTTTGTGCCATGTCATAATGTATTGTCAAAAGAAAATAAAAGAAAAATTATTGTAAAATAAAATTAACTTATTAAAGCATAGATTTCATGCTTGGGTCATTGGTTAATAGGTCAAAGCACCCATTGAGTGCTCTAGGGATTTTATTATGAGTCAAAGTAAAAGTCATGATATGTGAGACCCTTTGGGCACATGTAATGAAGAAAGAAAAAACATTTTATGAAAATAAGTACCTAAGAGTCCACCAATGATTAGGTTGACCGACCCTTCAAGTCGGCCTAGAATAGACCCTTATAGTCCACAAGAAGCCTATATATATGAAGGAATTCAGCTTCCATAAGACACACATCGAAGTGCATCCATTTGATCTAATCTGAGGCAAGAAAAGACATGCGAAAGACTTGAGAAAAGGTAGGAAGTCCAATGAAGAAGTGGGAGGATGTAATTCACCTTGGATATGCTTTGTTGTGCAATTTTTATGTGATATTAGGGTTTCTACATGACTGAATTGTGTAGAAGCTAGCAAAAGACTTTGTTGGAGAAGCATATCTCTTGGTTGGGTGGTTTCCATGGTCTAGGTGTGTTGGTATTGAGTCTATGGTCTTGGAAGTCTCATTTGAAGTTGATAAGAAAATAATTTCTTGTGGGTTTTCCCTTATTGAAGGGGTTTTGACCTGGCATGATGCCTACATCTTGTGTTCTTATGATATTTGTTTATTTGGTATTTATTTGATGATAAAAGAATACACATACATATTAAATAACATAATCACAAATAACTGTCATGTATGGAAAACACAATTTAATAAGTTTCCCTAACCATTTTCCAACATGGTATCAGAGCTAAGGATAGTAGTCTAAATACATATAGAGAAGGATCACATCTTGAAACATAAAGAGGCTACTTATATCATTCCTCAAGGTCGGGTTTCTAGAGAAAAATCTGATCTCCAAATGAACACTTTTTTGAGCATATCTTCAAGCCTTTACCTTTTTGATAAGGCCGTAGGCCTGAGCAAATATAACAAAGAAATATGAGGAATATAGAAGCAATGGTTCTACTGATCGAGAGGCTAGATTAATACCCCTTTCAAGATGGAGTCCCTTGATGAAAGGATCAAAGTCTTGGGCTTAGATATTATGATCTGAAATATCTCCAGAAGTCCAGAATTTTGTGTAATCCCAGAGATCCAAAGTCTATGTATCTTTGTGGGTAATAACATCAAGGAATAAAATATCATTTGAGGACTCGAAAATTAGAAAGAAAGGGACATAGCCTGAGTTTTTTAGAATCATTGATGGTTTATTTGAAAGACCTATTATAAACTTACAACCATTGAAAATAATTGAAGATTTCCTGAAAAAAGTTATTTTAGACCTGCACACATATATATAGGGAGACCGAAACTTAATTATTGAGAAGAAGACCCAAAAAGGATTAATTTTGTTTTGTTTTAGAAAGCATATTAAAGGTCTATACTCATAAACATATATACATTAATTTATGACGAGGATAGAAGCAATACATCACAATAGGAAAAGCTTATTCATCTCTGACTATAACAATGAAGGAAGGATCCTATTTTAGAACTTGTATCAACTTCTATATCCTACCCCAATCTGTAATTGAGAATAAAAATGGTATCATCTCTTAGATAGTATAATTGTTTGGCTAGTTGGAAGCATCTAGATTCTTGGGACAAGCTTGAAGCAAGCCTGGAAGATCTTATAGGTCTATTCTACAAAGATATACTATGAAAATATAAAGCCCTAACTAGAGGGAAGAATACTTATATTAACACTCATGTAAGATTAAAGTATGTTGGAAGTTTATCTTGTGTTGATCACCTTGAAGAGCATCTTGGTTTGGTGATTTCCCTTATAGAGTATCATGACATCATTGAAGATTGCAACAACCTTAAAAGACAACTTTTGGCTTTGACAATGTAATCAAGGAGAAGGACTTGCAACAACTTCAAGAAATATTCGTTGACTAAGGTATGTAGTCATAAGGTATGTGCATTTGCATAGTTGAATAAAATGTCTATTTTTTATTTTGATGGGATTTTTTTTTTGTATATCTTGATCACATGGTTTGTATACTTCATCATTGAAATATAGGAATTACAAAACCCTAGATGATGCTTGAAGTAGAAAACCCTAACCCTAATTTTATAGAAACCCTAAATCTTTACTTCTAGGGTTTGTAGTATTCATCTTGATGAAGGTCATTAATCTTGTAAAAACCCTTGTCAAGAGAGGAACCATAACTGTAATATGTTTGTTCCCTTAAGAAAACATAGCACTTTATTTTTAAGGTTTGTAAGTAGTCTAGGGAAAATGGTAAATCTTGGTAAGGGTAGAATTGGATTTGTGAATCAAACAATAGGATTGATGTTTCAAAAGGAAATATCAAGAGATTTAGGGTTTGGATATGAAAATCCTAGGAGTTCTTCCTCTCTAAGATTCCATGGAAACCCTTGAGTGTCAAATCTATTATCATGCACTTGTACTTGTATATTTTTCTTGGTTGTAATTGCTATTAAATAATTGCAACTGAAAGCAAGATGAGAAGGAGGGAGAAGAAAAACAAGTATCACGCTTGATGGCGTCTCCTTGAAAATAATGAGCATTATGGAGGAAGGGAACTGAAAGGACCCTAAAGTAACTAACAAATGAACTTTCTCGCTATAATATATATTTCTAATGATCAAAATCAAGTACAATCTTCAGAAACAAATAGAAACTTGGTAATCAAGTTCGATCCTTGGGCACTCCGATGTAAGAAGGAAAACTCTTGTGGAGATGGACCATGAAGATGTTGATTATGAGAAAAAATGTCATGGTGAGTTAGAAATATGACGATGTCTTGAAGGTCTTGAAGGGAGATCACTTTCGTGAGGAAGCTATGTGTAGCTTGAGAAGTTTCAATATAAAATTCGTCATTAAAAAAAAGAAGATGAAAGTGATGTTGAAGATGGATGACTTGAAATATATCGTGAAAAGATAACTCCATGGTCAATTATACGGAAATAATGTTTCGAGATGCAGAGGAAAGAGTAAGCCATACAAGCTATGAAAGACAAGTAAGAGGACTTGTGGTTGCAAATTATCTAAGGAAGTTGGAATCTCCTCTAGGATTGAGATAGAGTAAAAGGAGTCTCCTTGAATAGGAGCAATGTTATGAAACCAGCTCACAAAAAGATAGAAAAGATAAATGAACGCTTTAGAAATAAACCTCTTCGTGGGGGAAACCTCATTTACATTAAATAAATGAATAATTATTGGATGACACAAATGACTAAACCTCCCTTCTATATCTAGGAGTCTAAGGGGTCACAATATAATCAAGCCGACATAACAATAATAACATAAGGGCACAAAAATAACAATAGTGGGTTTCTATGGGGTATACTAATAACAATATGGGGACAATAGGGGCACAATAATAACAATAAGGTATACAATGACAATAGTAATGGGGGAATCACTAGTATTATAGGGGCCTAACACGCCCCTCTCCTTCTGAAAAGTGTTGTCCTAAAAGATTGAGTAGTTATGATGCTTATGTATAAAATTCTCATCCTCCCATGTGGAATCTTCAGCAGATAAGTTCTTCCACTTGATGAGATACTCTGAAATTGATCTATTTCGTAGCTGTCAATTCTTGTTTCTGTGACTACTTCTGGTTCCAATATGATTTTTCCTTCCTCGTCAAGTTTTGGCAATACTGTTTGAACTGGGAGCTTGTCACCTATAACCTTCTTTAAACATGAAACATGGAAAAATGGGTGCACTCGGGAAGCTGCAGGAAGCTCCAATTTGTATGCCATAGTACCAATATTTTGTAACACCTTGCACGGAAAATAATACTTTGGTGATAATTCATTATCCTTCTTAGCTTTCTTGAGGGACATTTATTTATATGGTTGTAGCCATAGAAATACCCAGTCACCTACATTAAAACTTCTTTCGCTGTGATGTTGATCTGCCTGTTGTTCATTCTATTTTGTGCCAACACGAGGTTATCCTTTAAGAGTTGGAGGACTTGTTGTTGATGTTCGATGTGATGTTCCACTGCTTGAACCTTAGAATTTTCTCTTAAATATGATGTGATGGATGGTGGTTGATACCCATAAAGTGCCATAAAATGGGGTCATTTTTGTTGTTGTATGGAAGGAAGTGTTATACCACCATTCAGCCAGAGGCAACCATTTGACCCATTTTGTCTGTTTATCAGATACAAAGCAACGAAGATATCCTTCCAAACATTTGTTTACTATCTTAGTTTGGCCATTAGATTGAGGATGATAAGATGAGCTATGAAGCCAACTGAGTACCAGACAAGAAAAAATAATTCTGTCCAAAAATTTCCCAGTAAAAATGGGATCTCGTCACTACAATAATCTTTGGATTTCCATGTAGCTTTTGAATTGTTTCCATAAATGCCGTGGAAACTGTACTGGCTTAAATGGATGTGATAATGCACAAAAGTGTGCATACTTGGTAAGTCTGTCAACTACCACCATGATGACACTCTTTCCCTCAGACTTGGGTAAAACCTGTGATAAAATCCATTGAAACCTCCTCCCAATGTTGGCTTGGAATGGATGAAGGTTGTAATAGACCCAGGGTCTTAATTATTTCAACTTTATTTTGTTGGCAAACCAAACATTCCGCCACAAACTTTTGAATATCCAATTTAAGGCCATCCCAAAAAAATTCTTCTCAACCTTGTGGTAAGTTTTTAAAAATCCTGAGTGCATTCCTAAGGGAGAAGTGTGCAATTCCATAAGAATATTTTGTTTTAGTTGGGAATTCTTACATAGGTATAAGTGATCTTTTTACCATAACGAATCATTTTTCTAGCTAAATGTATCAAATGTACTGGGATCTTGTTGTAACTTTCGAATGAGTGCGTACACTTCTTCGTCATTCTTCCATTCCTCCCTTGCTTCATTTATCCAATCTGGTTGGATAATAGAAATGACGCACAACAATGCTTTGACATCCTCATCCTTTCTTGAGAGTGCATCTGCCACAACATTTTGCTTCCTTTTTTGTAGATGATTTCAAAGTCATAACCCAACATCTTTGTGCCCCATTTTTGTTGCTCTTCAGAGAATAATCTTTGTTCTAAAAGGTATTTAAGATTATCATGATCCGTTTTTACCTTAAAGTGTCTTTCCATTAGGTAGGGTCACCATTTCTTAAGTGCATTTAGTATTGCCAACATTTCCTTCTCATAAATAGCTTTGTGTAAATACTTTCCCTTTATCGGACGAATTTCAAAAGTAATGGGTCTTTCATCTTGCATTAAAACAACACCAATTCCATTTCCTAAAGCATCACATTCCACAATATAGGTTTTTGTGAAGTCCGACATAGCTAAGACCGATGCTTAGCAAATTTCCTCTTTAAGATGTTCAAAGGCCTTTGTTTCTTCCAGAGTACATGAAAATGCATCTTTATTCAATAATGTTGTTAGAGGTGCTGCTATTCTCCCATAATTCTTAACAAACTTGCGATAA
>APFE030528470.1:264843-283000 GCA_000404065.3 Pinus taeda
TACAATATGACCCAGATATTCCACCTCTTGTACTCCAAAGAAACGTTTGGATCTTTTTGCATATAATTGTTTCTCCTCCAATAGTTTGAGCACCCTATCAACATGTTGAACACGATCCTTCCAAGACTTGTTGTAGATTAGTATATCATCAACAAATACTAACACAAATTTTCTAAGGAAGGGTTTGAAAATGGAATTCATCAAACCTTGAAATGTAGAAGGTGCATTGGTAAGGCCAAAAGGCATGACCAAAAATTCATAATGACCCTAATGAGTTCTAAATGTTGTTTGTGGAATGTCTTCAGTCTTCATTCTGATTTCATGGTATCCAAAATGAAGATCCAACTTGGTGAACTAAATTGATCCATGCAATTCATCTAATAATTCATCAATGACAGGAATGGAAAATTTATCTTTAATAATGAGCTTGTTGAGCTCACTATAATCCAGACACATGCGCCATGATCCATCCTTCTTGTGCACCAATACTACTGGAGCAGATAAAGAACTTTGACTAGGTTGAATTATACCAACCTCTAGCATTTCTGCAACCATACATTCAATTTCACTCTTTTGGGCATAGGAATATCTGTACGGCTTGATGTTTGGAGGAACAATTCCTGGAATCAAATGAATAGCATGATCATGATCACGAATAGGTGGGAGACCTTTGAGAGTCTCAAATACCTTGGAATGATTGTCCAAGACATTTTGGAGATATGGAGAAATAGATGATTTTGATGTGAGAACCTCTAGCGAACATAATTGTGCAATTACATTTTGTTGTTCCTTCTTTATAAGCTTTGTCATATCGTTAGAGCTGATTATCTTTCTCATTTTCCCTGCAATACCCCTTAATTCAACTTCCTTTCCTTCCGCACAAAATTTCATAAAAAGTTCTTGAAAATTAAAAGCTATTGTACCCAAGGATTGTAAGCATTGGACTCCTAATACAACATCTACACCACCCATTGGAATGGAAAGAATTGGGCTATTCAATACATATTCTCCCATGGATAGCTTGATATTATGGCACTTTCCATAGCAATTTATGGTTCCTCCACTTGCAACCATCACTTGGCACTCTGGTGCTGGATATAGAAGTAATTCAATTCCTTTGCTATCTTACAATGAATTAAATTATGGGTACTTCCTAAATCAATCAACACTATTACCTTTTTATTCTCGATATGTCCTTCTATCTTAATAGTTTGAGGAGTGGTAATTCTAGCCAATGCATTACAAGATATGGTTGGATTAATTTCTTCTTTATCTAGGGTTTGTTTCTAGAGTATATCCTCTTCTATTGACATTTCTTGTTCCTTTTCTTCCTCCTCTTCACAATCTATGTAGAATAATTTCTTCTCAGTGCACTTATGACCTTTAGTGTATTTGCTATCACAACTGTAACAAAGCCCTTTTGCTCTTTGGTCTTCCAATTGTTTTGGTGTCAACCTTATAGGTTGTGGAAGGCTAGGGGTAACAAAACTTCCATATTTATAGTTGTGACTGGTAGGCTTCCTGGTTTCCATAATTTTGCTTTCCATTTTTCTTGCTAACCTGAATGCCTTCTCCAATGAATCAGGTTCCCAAAGGCGAACCTCATGTTGGATATTATCCTTTAAAGTTCCTATGAACACATCAATCCTATGCTCCCCTGGAATATATTTTACCCTTATGTTCAATTTTTTGAAGTCCTCAATGTGATCCATCATTGAACCCTTTTGTTTGAGATTTATCAATTGGATAAAAAATGTGTTGCTTTTTGTTTCCTCATAACATGCTAACACTTCTTCTGTAAAAATTGCGCAAGTGATAATTTGTTTACGAGAGAAAAGATATCAATACCATACAAACTGATTTGGTTCCAAATATAAATTTTTAATACATACCTTTTGTGTGCTTTTCACATTATGGAGATCGAAAAATTACTCCATTTGTAGTATCCATGTTCTGGGATCCTTGCCATCAAACTTCCTCATATCGATTTTTGGAACATGATGGGTCTTCAATCCAACATTAGAGTCTATGAAATCATGATTAACATTTCTTTTGTTGTCATCATGAGTTTCATTTACTACCTTTTCACCATTAGTGACCATTTCTTGTAGCAACTTATTCAAATTATCTTCAATTCTTCCATCTTATCATCCATGCCATTCATCTTAGCATCCATGCCATTCATGTTAGATTCCATGCCATCCATATTAGCTTCCACGCCATCCATGTTAGCTTCCACGCCATCCATCTTAGCCTCCACGCCATGCATCTTAACTTGCATGCCATTCATATTAGCTTCCACGCCATTCATCTTGGCTTCATTTACCTTTAGTGAGAGTGAAATTTGTTGTACTTGGTCTTGTAATTTTGATATATCATGCTGCATTTCTTCCTCTGCTTCATGAGTCATGCTAGAGATTTTAGGTTTCTTACTAGGTGTTTCCATTTTCTTTCTTTGGGGCATTAATTAATGCTAATAATTCTTCACTATTCCCTTTAAATTCCTTCAAACTAATTTTTCAAACCAATCTCATGCAAAATTAAAAAAAAAACTACACATTTTTTTTTTTCACTTTGTAAGAGCTTGATATTGAATATATTGTATCTCTATAATTGCAAATCTCGAATATCTAAAATCTCATCTTGCAGTAGCCCTTTGAGTCCTCTTTCTAACCCCGCAAGTTTGATCAATATTGGATTCTCCAAGGAAGAGTTATGCCAAATCTCCCACAATGACCTTATTATAGACTAGTTTAGTAGAGAAAACTTGTACGACGTGCCACGTGTCACTGTTTCGATCTTAGTACCTGAAACTGATATATAGAAAACTACAGGCTATCCTCTTTCTGAAAATTCTTACGAAATTTCAATCTGATGCTCAAAACAAAAGTTATGACGATTTTACCCAGGTCACCTGTTTGGAATGTAATTCAGGAGTCCACAAAAACTCTAACTTCCTTAGATCATATCTCCACAAATATAGCGAGACAAGCTCTTAAATTCAAACTGGAAGTTCAAAATGATTTCGGCTCAAATGCGTTTTTTTGTAGCTTCTGAAATGTCGTAGAAAAAAAGTTATAGAAAAAATTCCACAATGACCTGTTTAGAGTAGCAAAACCATAGAATCCAAAACTCTGATACCAAATGTCATGAAACCAGCTCACAAAAAGATAGAAAAGATAGATGAACACCTTAGCAATCAGCCTCTTTGAGGGGGAAACCTCCTTTACATTACACAAATGAATAATTCTTGGATGATACAAATGACTAAACCTCTCTTTTATATATAGGAGCCTAAGGGGTCACAATATAATCAAGCCGACATAACAAAAATAACATAAGGGCACAAAATAACAATAGTGGGTTTGTATGGGGCATACTAATAACAATATGGGGACAATAGGGGCACACTAATAACAATAAGGGATATAATGGCAATAGTAATGGGGGAATCACTAGTATTATAGGGACCGAACAAGCAAGATCCGTTCTCTGATTAATAGGAGAATAGGGACTACTTCCTTATTTGAGAGGGAGTATGGTTGGACACTAGCTCTCCTTGTGTAATGTACTAGACCAGACTAATAGCCGTAAGTGTAGTGCATGCATCACGGATAGGGAGAATGATAACCTGTTTGATTCACCTTGTGTCAGGTACCTTGATGTATTAGGACTGATGTCCTAAGTCAAGTACATATACATGGAGAAGTAGAATGTTGGTGTAACAATATTGGATTAAAAGTTCATGTAATAAAAGTTAACAAAGATAAAATAATACCAAGGTCATGGGCACATATTCTAAGCTTAATGTTGGGAAAAACATCATAGTGGGTGTTCATTTGGTTTATTATGGCTAAGGGGAAACTTGAAAAGGAATTGGAAAAGACAAAGTGGCATTAATTGACATTTATTTATGAAAATAATGGAAAATAAGAGAAAAGGAAGGTGAAAGGTCACATAATTGCATGTGAGGAAAAATGAGGAAATTGGAGGAAATGAAGAAAATATAGGCCTCAATAATAAAAAGGCTTCTAAGGATTAGTTCACAACCTTTTGTTAATTTTAGCTTGGAGCTCTGTCTATTCTCTAATACTATTTCACACTTAGAACATTCTTGGATCACTATAGCATTAGAGAAAAGGAAGCAAAGGAAATACAAGAATGAAAATAAAAACAAGGGACAAGAAAGAAAAAGTTGGATCAAGTAGCTTCAATAGGAATACTTGTAGATAAAAAGTTGTATGTGTGAATTCCTCGCTGGTTTGTGAATGCATGGTACATGCATGTGTGTATTTGGTTCTCTTGCTGACTTTGGCATGGGTTTTTCTAGGTGTAACAATGGTTTTAGCCTTGCCTTGCAATTTCCGGATAACCATGGTGTGATGGGGTTCTTTTCTTTGGTTGAGATTTGGATTTCTAGATGGTTTTGGAACCAGGTGAGGTGGTCTTAGGAAAATTCCCATAGGGCCTAGGATTTTCTTAATCGGTTTTGGCAGGATTGCGGTAAAACTTGAGGGTGGAGAAAAGTCAATTCCTCAAGGTATTGGCGAAGAGAATTTGAGGAATCCAAGCTTGTTTTGGTCCTAGTAATCCCTTAACTGTTTTTGGCGGGATTGTGGTAAAGCCCAAGGGTGGAGGTGGTTTAATCTATGGGAAGCCCTGGTTGTTTATGTATTGGTTTGCTTATGTGATCTCTTGATTGGTTTTGATAGGATCGTGGGAGCATGAGGGTGGAGGTGGTTTAATCTCTAGGAAGCTTTGGTTATTTTTGTCTTGAGTCCCACGTTCATGCTTGGAATATGGCACGGCGTTGGCTGACTGAAAAAGATTTGGTTTAGCTTAACCTATGGTTAGGTGGTAAGTGGAACTCCTTGACTTGGTTGGCTTTTGAATATGTTAATAAGAGCTCTTTTCCTATTGTATTTCATGAGTACTTGTATTTATTATTATGTGGATTTGATGGCTGTTCTATCATGGTTATTATTTTGGTTAGATGCTGGTTATAAGTATGGTTCCATACAAGTTCTAGCTATGGCTCTGGATATGTTTTGATTAGTTGACAAATGGTTAATGAACGCATGAGCTAAGAAATGTTGTTGCAACTATTATGAGAGGGCATTAGACCTTCTTGATGATTCTCAGAAAAATTTCAGACCCCTGTGTTCAGATATGCATTCATGACTTGTAGATTACATATTCTCAATATGTTTGACGAAATGATTGCCATGGTTAGGCTTGGTTAGGCCAAGTATTTGGTGAAGTTTTGTATGAATGGATTTTTTTTAATGTTATTTGTCATTCTAGAAAGTCTCACTGAGTTTTGGGTAGTGGTTTGGAGGCTGACCTGGAATTTAGGCTCAAAATCCAAGTCTGCACCCTATGAACTAAAGAATTTAGGTAACAACTATTAGGTAGTAGGCTTATGCAAGCAGTTGGAGGCCCTAAATCACATGTAGGCCTTGCCATGCATGCGGTTTGGATCCCAAGTTAGAAAAAAGGCATTCTAGCTTAGGATTTGGGCACTGAGAGTGGCTATTTAGCTCCTGGGTGTCATGTAGCTCCTGAGGAAGGTCAGTAAGGTTCCAGTTTGTCGATTCATCTTCCTTAACTATTCTTAGGTGCTTGAGTCAAGTCATAGTTTCCCTCAACTCATGTTAACATCGACAGGCTGGTGAAAGTAGGTAAATGTGGGAAGCGACATTACATATTGGTAGCAGAGCCAGGTTCAATACTTGGACTGGATGGGTGAATTGTGTGTGTCATGCATGCATGTCAATGTCTATATGGTTATTATGCATGCATTTTCACGGTTATGGTTGTCATTCATGAGGTCATGGTATGAAATTGGTGTTATCATGCATGATGTCGACATATTGATATGATTTTGCATATACATGTATCAAGTTAATATGGACTGATTTTGCAAACAAGATATCCTCCCTTGAACTTCATTGAGGCACGTTGATTATGTTTGTATTTGGTTTATCTGACATGGTATATTTGTAGGAAGAAGAGGATCAAAGACGATTAAAAAAATGGTGGATTATAGTTCACAAGACTTTCTTTATAGATCAGATGAGTAATGAAGAGAGGGTTATTCTCCAGACATGCAGATAATTTGAGAAGTTTAAAGGGAGAGATCAGAAGTTGCAAAGCAAATATTAAAAGGATCATTCAGTCATAAGAGAGACTTGACATGGCACATGAGAAACAAGCAGAGGTCAATGTAGTTACCCTTCAAAGTTTTTCGAACTTGCAGAGACATATACAACCACATATTAGTTATGGATAGGAGGACAAGACTAATGGGGCATATGACAGTAGGTCTCATGGTGGGTATAGGTCTTATAGGGATGACATAGTCAGAGATGGAAGGTTCTTGGATACACCTGATAGGAGAGGCAATGGATATAGGTTCTACTCTAGTTCTGGTTCAGACATGTTTCATGGTCATCATCACTATCATCTTTACAGGAAGAGCGACTGGGGATATTTTCTGGATGAGTTCTAGAAAGCCAAGCCACCTGCATTTGGTGGAAAGATGAAGAAATGAGAAGATGAAGAGGAGAAGTTATTTGAGATGCATGAATATACAAAGAACATGAAGGCCCAGATAGTTATTTTTAGCCTCCAAGGGAAAGTAGACATTTGGTGGGAATATGGTGGGAAGATGTGAAGTGGGCTAGAGACATTAGGACAAAGGAGTTGAGTTGACATGAATTCAAAAGACTCTTCAGGAAGAAATACTTGTCAGAGAGGTACTATGATGGTAAGGCTAAAGAGTTCTATGAGATGAAGATGAGAGCTATGACAGATGAGGAGTACATGAATAAGTTCCTGGAATTGTTGAGGTATGTGTCATATCTTAAGGATGAGAAGAAAAATTTTCAAATATTTATTAGTGGATTGCCATTAGCATTTAAGGATCAGATTAAGTATGATGATCCTTAGTTACTGGAAGAAGTCATTGGAAAGTTGAAACACTATTATGAGAAATCAAAGAGTAATACAAAGTTTAATAAGGGTTGGAAAGGGAATGACAAGACTAAATATAAATGGCCATCGAAGAAAACAAGACCTCAGGATACAAGTGAGAAGAGAATGTTGCTCCTTACAAGAATTTTAGTGCTGTAGAGAAGGGACATGGACCTCAACCTAGAGAGAAAAAATATAGGTGATGGTAGGAGACAATTGCAGTGTTGGATATGTTGCAAGGATCATCTCAAGAAGGATTTTCCGTCATATCAAGGTGGTAGGCCTCAAATCTATAATGCTCAGGAAGCACAAACAATTGGGGATGTTGGACAAAGAATTCCTAAGATCTATGCAACATTTGATAACAAGCAGGTGGATCACCAGACATTTATTATTGAGATGGAAGGTTGTGATCGAGTTGTTTCTATTTTTATTGACCTTGGATCTAATTATAGTTATGTTAACCCTGAATCGGTGGATAAGTATGGTTTGAGAAAAGAAGTGCATGCAAAGTCTTGGTTGGTGCAGTTGGATACTTGTACTAGGAAAATAGTTCATCATTAGGTAAGATCTTATGCATTTGAGCTGAATGGTATGCCTACATCAACACATTTTAATGTGCTTTTGTTGGGATCATACAATATGATTCTGGGTATGGATTGGTTTTACCTTCACATGACTAAGGTGGATTGTTATGAGAAGACTATCAAGATTTTGGATGATGATGGAGAGAAGAGAATCCTGTAGGGTAAGAAGAATCCTACATCGATGAGGATGGTTACAACTATGAAGGCCAAACACAGTTGCAGGAAAGGGTGCGTGTTATTTGCAGTGCATGTTTCTAGTAACAAAGGTAAGGATGTTGAGGATGTTGAAGCCTTGAAGAGGTAACTGGTTTTGCAGCTATTTCAATATGCTTTTCCAGCTGAGATTTAAGAGTTGCCTCCTCATAGGGAAGTGGAATTTTCTATTGAATTGATGCCAAGATCAACAAAAAAATCAAAGACACCTTACAGGATGAACACTCCAGAGTTAGTGGAACTAAAGTTACAGTTGAAGGAAATTATTGATAAGGTATACATTGGGCCAAGTGTGTTTCCTTGGGGTGCACCAATGTTGTTTTTGAGGAAGAAGGAAGATACTCCCAAGTTATGCATTGATTACAGGAAATTGAACAAGGTAAAAATCAAGAACATGTATCCATTTATGAGGATTGATGACTTGTTTGACTAATTGAAGGGAGCAACAATGTTCTTGAAGATTGATTTGATATCATGATACCATCAAATACACATCAAAGAAATGACATATACAAGAATACTTCCTGGAACAAGTATGGGATTATGAGTTTGTTGTGTTTCCTTTTGGTTTGACTAATGCTCTAACTACTTTCATGTGTTTGATGCATAATGTGTTTCAACCTTATCTAGACAAGTTTGTGATTGTATTCATGGATGATATATTGATATATTCTAAGAATGAGGAAGAACATGCAATATTGAGATTGCTAAGAGAGCATCATTCATACGCCAAGCTTATTAAATGTAGTTTCTTTCTGACAATGGTACATTATTTGGGACAGGTTGTTTCCAAGGAAGGCATAACAGTGGACCCGGAAAAGATAAGAGCTATCATGGAACGGGCAACTCCTAGGAATGTGGATGAGGTCATATGATTGATGTGGTTATTAGGTTATTACAGGCAGTTCATCAAGAACTTCTCATAGATTTACTATCCTATTACATCCTTGCAGAGGAAAGGAAAAAATATGAATGGATAGAAGAATGTGCAATGAGTTTTGAGTAGTTGAAGCAGTTTCTTAAAAATGCTGCATTTATAAATATTGCATATCGGATAAAGAGTTCATGGTGTGTATAGATGCTTGCAAGAGAGGACTTGGTGGAGTCTTGATGCAGGAGGGACAAGTGGTATGTTACAAGTTAAAGAAATCAAATGAGCATGAGAATAATTATGTGACTCATGATCTTGAGTTGGAAATGGTCATCAATTCTTTGAAGATGTGGAGACACTACCTTCTTGGTAGGAGGTTTGAATTGATGAGTGATCACAGTGTGTTGAGATATTTGTTTGACCAACCTAATCTGAATGTCAGGCAAGCTAGGTGGTTGGCCATTACAAGTGAATCTGACTTTGAGATCTGGTACATCAAGGGAAAGGAGAACAAGGTTGCAGATGCTCTTAGTAGAAGAGTGTAGGTGAATTACATAGCAACCATGAGTTCATATGGGACAAATTTATAGGATTAGATCTTACAGGCAGGAAAACAAGATGCCAAGTACCAGAAACTTTGGCACAAGTTACAACAGCAGGGTACGGGTGATCAGGATGTGGATTATGATCGCACAACATAAGGTCTATGTGCCACACAACAATGAACTCAACAAGCTTATCTTGATGGAATTTCATGTTAAGATGTATTTAGGCCATCTGGGATATCAAAAGACTCTCACAACTGTGCATAAGTTCTATTATTCCCCGAGTATGAAGAAAGAAGTAGTTGAGTTCAACACAAGGTGTTTGGATTGTCAACATGTAAAAGCAAAGTGTAGCATCCAGGTGGTTTACTACAACCGGTTCTGATTTTGGAATGGAAATGGGAGGCCATTTCCTTGGATTTCATCACATATTTTAGTAGAACATCTAGACAACATGATTCCATTATGGTTGTGGTTGACAAGTTGACTAAGGTAGCTCATTTCATGGTGGTTAAGTCTATGTATTCATCTAGTGAGGTAGCTTAGGTCTTCATTAGGGAGAGAGTGAGGTTGCATGGTATTCCTAAGAAGATTGTATCCGACAAAGATGGAAAGTTCACTTCCAGGTTTTGGAAGGACTTGTTTGCAGGTTTGGGTACAAATTTGGCCTTTAGTACAACTTATCATCTGCAGACAGATGGAAAGATACAGAGGTTCAACAAAATTCTGGAGGACATGTTGGGGATGTATGTTATGCACTAGTAGGGGAAGTGGGAAGAGTATCTAACACTAATTTTCTTTGCTTATAAAAATGGGTATCATGAGTCATTGAGGATGAGTATGTTTGAGGAATTTTATGGGAAGAGTTGTAATACTAATATAAGCTAGAGTGATCAAGTGAACATAGTACTAATAGGACCAGACATGATGGAAGTGATGGAACATGAAATGTAGATAGACAGAATAATTCTATAGATCAACACAGGGAATTTAAGGAGTTTCAGGTTAGGGAGCATGTGTACTTGTGCATCAATCCCAAGAGGAGCTCCTTGAGGATTAGGTCATGTGCCAATTTTTCACCTTAGTATTGCAGGCCTTTCGAGATTATTGAGAGGATTGGACTAGCGGCTTACAAACTTGCACGACCGTTGACAATGAAAGTCCATGATGTTTTCCATATTTCATCACTTAAGAAGTATGTGAAATATGATGATCATGTGATTGACTGTTCTATATTGCAGGTGGAACCAGAAGGATAATTCCAGTGGAACCTCAATGCATATTGCACTGAAAACAACTCATGCTCTGGAACCGAGCAATCAAGCAAGTTAAAGTGCAATGGAAGCACTTTGGGTCCGATGAAGCACATGGTAGATGACTGATCAGGTTCAAGCTATGTATCCTTCACCATTTTCTGGTTGAGGCAAAGGAGTTTTGGTATATATACATATTTACGTATGGTTTTTATTGTAAATACCACAACGAGCTGTGTTATAAAGCTCCAATAAGCGGTATGATTGTCATGTTTTCATGTTTGTCATGTTGGTTTTTCTTTTTATCAGGTTAATAATTGTAAATACTGCATCGAGCTATGTTATAAAGCTCCATGGGTAGTATGTTTTGGTTTTCAACAGTCTTGCTAGTCATAGGTGTCATAGAATGCTGAGGACAGTGTTCCCCTAAGGGGGAGGGTTTGTAACAGTCCTAGGTTAAAATTTCATGTAATAAAAGTTAATAAAAGAAACATAAGACCAAGGTCATGGGACACGTATTGAAAGTTGAATGTTAGGTAAAAAATCCTAGTGGGTGTTCATTTGGTTTATTATGACTAAGGGGAAATTGACAAAGATATTGGCAAAAGAAAAGTGACATTAATTGAAATTTATTTATGAAAATAATGGAAAATAGGAGAAAAAGAAAGTGAAATGTCACAAAATTGCATGTGAAGAAAATTAAAGGAAAATAGAAAATAGAGGCCTCAATAATAAAAGGATTTTGAGGATTAGTTCACAACCTTTTCTTAGTTTTAGCTTGGAGCTCTCTTTATTCTCTATTACTATTGCACACTTAGAGCATTCTTGGAGCACTCTAGCATTGGAGAAAGGAAAGAAAAGGAAGGACAAGAAGGTAAAGGAAAGCAAGGGACAAGCAAGGAAAAGTTGGATCAAGCAGTTTCAACAATAATACTTTCAAGTAACAAGTTGCATGTGTAATTTTTGTTAGCACTTAGAAATGTCCTCTTGGTTGTACGAGAGAAATCCCTAAGGTAACCATTCAAACCAATCTAACGGATTGAAGGATATCCCCTTCAATCCAGAGAGGGCTCTCTCTAATAGCCTAATCACTAGATTTAGTAATTGATTATACTCTTACACAATGGCTAGATCTTCAATTGTGTTGTGTTGATGTAGGGTTTGATTGGGCATGAGGTAGACAGTCCATTGGGAAATGGAGTCAACAAGCTAGGGTTTATGTAAACTTACCAAGATGATGGATATTTGATCAAGATTGACAAAGGAAAGGTAGATATTTTCATATATATATATATATATATATATATTATATTATTTTTTTTTTTGATTAATTATTACTATTATTTATTAATTTATATACTTTTTTTCTTCTTCTTTTTATTTTCAAAGTTTTATATATATATATATATATTATATATATATATATATATATATATTATATATATATATATATATATTATGTATGTATTTTTTTTTTTTAAATTTTTGATATATATATTTTAAATTTTCTTTTTTTAATCTTTATATGTACTTTTTCTTTATATTTTTTGTTTAATGGCCAAAGGCCTTTGACGAATTAGCGACGGAGAAACTCCCAAAAGTGTAGCGAAAGGCTTCAATCCAAACAATGGATAGACCAAATGATAATTCAATCACCAACTTAACAACAACAACACCTGAAGAAAATAAGGAATCAACCACTAATATGATAGAGGAAAGCGAAACCAAAGGAGCTATGTATCAACATCCAAATCACAAGATTAGACTTTCCAATCAAGATACGTACCAGTATCGCTTAGAAAATAAATGACAAAATTATGTTCCTAAGGATACTAAAGTTTGCAGAATAAAGTCTTATGATAACTATTCATCAGACAATTTGATTCCACAAAAGATCAATCTAGGATGGTCTGATCCCTTCTCTGTGCGACAATTTTATTTGTCACTTAGAGGATCATATCAACTAGTATCAACGAAGATGACAATGCCGAGACGAGAAGACATTTGAAGAAGGAAAATAGATCAAGTCTTTCATCAGTAAGCTTTGAGGACAAAGATTTTTGAAGGGGAAGACTATGTTATGAATATAATTCATAATTCATAATAAATGTAAATATAAATATAAATATAATAAATGATAATTAATTAACTAATGATTAGTTAGTTAACAATGAAAAGTCATGTCTTAGAGACATGCCTGTTCGTGAAAGGGTACTTACCTGACTATATATACAACACATTCATTCTCAATTGTAACCATTCTTATTCGTTCATTTTAATATATAATATTTGTATTCTCATGGATATCGTTATATTCCAAGTCTTTTGGAGTAATTAATCTGTAATATAAATATAATAAATGATAATTAATTAACTAATGATTAGTTAGTTAACAATGAAAAATCATGTCTTAGAGACATCCCTGTTCGTGAAAGGGTACTTACCTGACTATATGTACAACACCTTCATTCTCAATTGTAACCATTCTTTATTCATTCATTTTAATATATAATATTTGTATTCTCATGGATATCGTTATATTCCAAGTCTTCTGGAGTAATTAATCTGTAGAAGGAATTTTGTTCGCTTCATAGCACATATTAAACATTGGTCATCATTGATGTAGCTAAAAGAGTAAAATAGAAAAACAGTTCGCTACAATAGGGCATATGAAATGAATCCTAAAGTAGCTTTAAAATATAGGAGTGTAACTATTTGAAATCTATGAAATAGAGCATTAAAGCAAGGGTGAATTATGTAACATTTACTCTTATTCAAATATTTAGAAGACCATACATGCATATAATATTACAAAGAAGGAAACATTGAAACATGTAGAAAATACAGACTAAGAGATAACAACACATGAATATTTTTTTCACTAATCAAAATTTATCGATCTTGGAAAAATGTAAATGAATAAGGCCTTCAACACACAAACAAAAACTATATTTTCATAAGAAACCAACCCTTGGTCCTCCTTTTACATTTAATTTATAGAAATACTATATAGCTTTGAGATTCACATTTTGTGGAAAGTATTAATTACAATAATACTCAAGATCCAAAAGAAATGGATATGAAAAACCTATTTTCCCATATTTAGTTCGATCCCAATTTGAATTTGATGAGGTGGCCTTTAATTGTTGACTTGGCATTTTTATAGGAAACAATTTTGAAAAATTTGGCAAATTTCCAAAAAATAGGCTTCAAATATTCATTCTGATCTTCCAAACCGTGATAGTTGTGTAAAAAATAAAAGAGCTTTTTTCAGTTAGTTCATTCCCCACAAAATTTGGAAACTTAATCTTCATATTCTCGAAAACCTCTCCTAAGTGGATGACTAAAATAGGAAATAATTAATTATTTAAATCCAGAAAAATAGGTTGCAAATATTCCTTCATATCCTTCAAACCATGTTAGTTGGGTAAAAACTGAGAGATTTTTTAAAAAATAGTATGTTACCAACAATTTTTTTTTTTACAAATTGATCTCCATATGCTCAGAAACTGCATTTGAAAATAGTAACTAAAGTAGGGGAATAACAAAATTACAAATCTTAAAAAATTAGCCTCAAATATTCCTTTGTAATTTCCAAACCATGATGTCTAGGTAAAACATGAAAGAGGGTTTTGTAAATCATCCCATTCCCCAAAAAAATCACTTTTTGATTTTTAAAATTCCTTTTTAACTATTCAAAAGTTGTGCTTGAAGATGTTGACTAAAACAGGGAAAAACAAAGTGCTGCCATTTCTCCTTCTTGTTGACTATTTGACCAAAGCCATAGGGACTTCATCTGCGTGCTTACAATCCAAAAATGTTTGTAGAATATCATCATTCATCCTTGGAGTATGCTGCCTAGACTGTAAAAAAATTTCATGAAATATATTAGTCAAAATTAGGGTTTTTACAACAAAATAAATTCCCCTGTTCTTAGCTTAAGGTACTTCTTCACCAAAAATGAAGATTTGTTTATTCTTCCATGGATTCAATAGCTTGAGCAAGGAGGTCTAATTTATCATGGATTCTTTTCACTCTTCTGGTAGCTTTTTGTATGATTTTATCAGCCTTTAGGGTTTCTTTCCCCTTTCTGTCAGCATGCTCTATTTTCCTCTGTCTCTTTCTACTCTTTGAAGCTTGCACAATTTCTTACTCCGTATAAATAATTGTTGTATCCTTTAGCCTAGGTTTCATTTTAGCCTTGAAATTCAGTCTTATCTTACTTTTAGGACTAGTATGAGGTTTTTTCCAGTAAACCCTAGGCCCCATTTCCATTTCTTCCTCCCCTGTTTCCATTTTCTGTTTTCCTTTTTTTACTTTGTGCTACTCTCTATTTTTCCTCCTCTTCTAACATCAATTTCTATTGTCTTCTTGTTCTCCCTTGATAAACTCTAACCTCTGGTTCTTTCACAGGGTTTTCAACATGTTTTTCAACAAGGATATGACTAGGCTCTCCCTTTGTTTCCTTAGCTAGGTTTTTGACATAATCCTCTTCACAAGGCCTAATCAAGCCATATTTGTAAAGAATATAACATTGAAAATCCCTCTACAGTCTTGAATTCTCTTGGCTGGATGTTGCGAACACTTTTATAGCTCTCTTGCACACTGTAAACAAATTTTTGGGTTTGTTGGAAATTACTGTTTTAGGGTAAACTAGGCAATTTAGGGTTTGAGTTTAAACTTCCTTCTTGGGCTTTACATTGTAGCTATATGTCACATCATGGATGGAAAGGGGTAGGGATTTGTGGAAAAATGCTCAAGCACTTGAATTCATGGGGTTGGCAGCTCGAAAACCCATCTTTTAAAAGTTTTGGTGAGCGCTACAAAAATATTTCATAGCGCTAGATGTAGGCTAGCAATAGGCTAATTGCATTGTGAAAAACTTAGGATAAGATTAGGGTTAGGTGAAAAGACTTGATTAGACATGTCCCTTGGATTATATGGTAATTTGCACAAGAAATTTTACAGGCCCTTTACATAACCATGACTTCACATAATGAACTGATAAAAATAGCCTTTGGACCTTTAGGGAAAGGTGAAAACTTGATGCTAATAGCTGGATCTAATGGGGATACTGTCTCCCTAGGAGGCAGTAAATAACACATTGACCCTGTTCCTGATCCATTGGGCTTCTCCCAACTCAAAGAATAATAACCCGTCTTGCAACTGAAATCAAACTACAACCTGTAAACTATGACTTGCGAACTAACCGAGTCCAATCCTTATTAAAAACACTAATTGAAAATTGAAAACCAAATTGCTAAAAAGATGCTCTTACTATGAACTTATTGAAAAACATCCCACTCTAATTTGCTGAAAGTATTCCCAATCAGGTGATACAGAATTTTTAGTGCAGTCAGGCAAGGAGATGACCATTCACTGGAATTCTAATCACACCTTCTGTAACTAGATAGAGAAATGTAAAAGATGGCAACTCAAAATGAAAATTGAATCCAAAACATGAGCTTATGAACAAAACAAACTCCACCTTCACTGATGAATGCAATAGACTGGCCAAAGGATCATGGAAAACATGCAAATTCACCTCTTTTTGACGAGCAAACACAAGAGAACAAACTTCATTTACAACTGCTGGTTGTTCTTGCTTTATACCTTGATTCTCAACATCATTTTAGAAAAAAACATGGCAGTAGACTGTTCATCATTCTCATCAGAAAAAAACTCTATACCATCTAGAATAGGTTCAAATATGACATCCACGTCATGTGCATTAAAATCACTATCTTGCTCATCAAACAATTATGGTCTTGCCTCATTAACCTTTAGTAACTTTGTTTGAAACTTGCCAATTTGACTTTTAGATAATTAAAGAGAAATAAGTTCTTGTACATGAATCTCTCGCGAATGTGAGAAAACACCAATATGATCAATTTGACAATTCCAATTTTTAGTAATTTCATCATGGGACAAAAAATCATAAAATGATTGAATTGAAGAGGCATATATTTGACTATCCTCATACTCTTGGTCACATAAAAGTTGACACACCTTTTGCATATCTTCATCAATTTTAGGGGATGAAACATGACTATTTACACCAAGAAGCTGATCTATTTCATTTTCAGTCAAGGGGGAAGCTCTAATCTGTTGAAAATTGTTCTTATTATCATGACAACTAATATCTACTGTTTCTTGTTGAGAAGAATATTAAAAAATGGTTTCTTGAATTTCCTTGTCCATTAACTCCTCATCACCATACAAACTTTGAAGGTGCTGAATGAAACTTTCAACATGCTCACAATAGTTTTTGATCGGAAAAAAGGAAGCATAGGATTCTTTATAATGCTAAAAAAAGATTGTATGAAAGTCATTTAAAGAGTATAAACAATAAGGTGGAATTTTTTCATACCATGACCTTGCGCCTTTTTCTAGGGCAATCATAAACATCTTCATGATGCAATCTTCGGGAAAGTAAAATCCTAAATTATGAATATGCAAATTAAATCTGACCAAATGTAAATTATGATCGTCCCTTCCTTGATCCTTAAACTTTAGCAGACAAGTCTTCCAAACTATGTTGGGTCCCTATAATACTAGTGATTACCCCATTACTATTGTAGTTATACCCTTATTAATATTGTTGTGCCCCTATTCTCCCCATATTGTTATTACTATGCCCCATAGAATCCCTCTATTGTTATTTTTGTGGCTTTATATTATTATTGTTAGGTCGACTGGGTTATATTGTGACTCCTTAGATCCTATATATAGAAAGGGAGGTTTTGTCATTTGAATCATCTAAGAATTGTTCATTTATGTAATGTAAAGGAGGTTCCCCTCGAAAGAGGCTAAATTCTAAGGCATTGATCTATTTTTCTATCTTTTCTTGAGCTGGTTTCATAACATTTGGTATCAGAGCTTTGGATTCTAGGGTTTCGCTGCTCCAAACAGGTCATTGTGGAATTTTCGTTATAACTTTTTTTCTGCGATGTTTCAGAAGTTGAAAAAAAAACCCATTTGAGAAGACATCGCGCTAAATCTTAGATTTGAATTTCAGAGCTTTTTGCGCTATATTTGTGGAGATATGATCTGAGGAAATTGGTCTTTTTGCAGACTCCTGAATTACATTCCAAACAGGTGACCTGGGAAAAATCATCATAACCTTTTCTCTGAACATTGGATTGAAATTTCGTAAGAAGGTGCAGAAAGAGGAAGGACTGTAGTTTCTTATATATATTGTTCAGAGCTAAAGGTCGAAACAGTGACTCGTGGCGCGTCGTACAAGTTCGCCTCTAATGAACTAGTCTATAATCAGGTCACTGTGGGCGATTTTGCATAACTCTTCCTTGGAGAATCCAATTTGGATCAGATTGGTGGCATTGGAAAGAGGACACAAAGGGCTATCAAAGGTCGCAATTTCAGAACGGGATGTTCTGAAAGTACAGAGATACATTAGAGGCAATATCGAGCTCCTACAAAGTGAAAAAAGGTGTGTAGATTCTTTTAAATTTTTGCTTAAGATTGGTTTGAAAATTTATTTTGAAGGAATTCAAAGGGCTAGTAAAGCATTATTACCGGTAACTGATGCCCTGAGGAAAGAAAATGAAAACACCTAGTAAGGAACCTGAAAGCTCTAGCATGACTCATGAAGAAGAGGAAGAAATGCTACATGAAATATCAAAATTGCAAGACCAAGTGCAAAAAATGTCAGCCTCACAAAAGCTAACAGAAGCTAAGATAAATGGCATGGAA
>APFE030528470.1:283020-341154 GCA_000404065.3 Pinus taeda
AAGGTACGTATGGCAACTTTATATTTGGAACCAAATCAGTTTATATGGTATCAATGGCTTTGCTCTCGTAAACAATTTATCGCTTTGGCAATTTTTACGGAAGAATTGATAGCACATTATGAGGATACAAAAAGCAACACTTTTTTTAGCCAATTGATAAGTCTCAAACAAAAGGGTTCAATAATGGAGCACATTGAGGAGTTCCAAAAATTGAACATAAGGGTAAAAGATATTCCAGAGGAGCATAGGATTGATGTGTTCATAGGCTCTTTAAAGGATAATATCCAACATGATGTTCGCCGTTGGAAACCTGATTCATTAGAGAAGGATATCATCAAATCAGAATGAAGATTGAAGACATTTCGAAAACAACATTTAGAACTCATGAGGGTCATTATGAATTTTTGGTCATGCCTTTTGGCCTTACCAATGCACCTTCAACATTTCAAGGTTTGATGAATTCAATTTTCAAACCATTCCTTAGAAAATTTGTGTTAGTATTTTTTGATGATATACTAATCTACAACAAGTCTTGGAAGGATCATGTTGAACAGGTTGACAGGGTGCTACAACTATTGGAGGAGAAACAATTATATGCAAAAAGATCCAAATGTTTCTTTGGAGTCCAGGAGGTGGAATATTTGGGCCATATTGTATCTGATGAAGGAGTTAAGGTAAAGCCTAGCAAAATTAAAGCCATTAAGGAATGGAAAATTCCCACATCCATAAAGCATCTGCGAGGATTTCTTGGTTGACAGGGTATTATCGCAAGTTTGTTAAGAATTATGGGAGAATAGCAGCACCTCGAACAACATTATTGAAGAAAGATGCATTTTCATGGACTCCAAAAGCAACAAAGGCCTTCGAACATCGTAAAGAGGTAATGTGCTAAGCACCGGTCTTAGCTACACCAGACTTCACAAAAACCTTTATTGTGGAATGTGATGCTTCAGGAAATGGAATTGGTGCTGTTTTAATGCAAGATGAAAGACCCATTGCTTTTGAAAGTTGTCCAATCAAGGGAGAGCTTTTACACAAAGCTATTTATGAGAAGGAAATGTTGGAAATACTATATGCACTTAAGAAATGGCGACCCTACCTAATGGGAAGACACTTTAAGGTAAAAACAGATCATGATAGCCTTAAATACTTTTTAGAACAAAGATTATCCCCTGGAGAGCAACAAAAGTAGGTCAAAAAGATGTTGGGTTATGACTTTGAAATCATCTACAAAAAAGGGAAGCAAAATGTGGTGGCATATGCACTCTTAAGAAAGGATGAGGATGTGGAAGCATTGTTGTGCGCCATTCTATTATCCAACTAGATTGGATAAACGAAGCAAGGGAGGAATGGAAGAATGATTAAGAAGTGTGGGCACTTATTCGAAAATTACAACAAGATTCCAGTGCGTTTGATACATATAGCTGGAAAAATGATTCGTTATGGTACAAAGATCGCATATACCTCTGTAATAATTCCCAGCTAAAACAAAAGATTCTTGTGGAATTGCACACTTCTCCCTTAGGAGGGCACTCAAGATTTTTAAAAACTTACCACAGGGTTAAGAAGGAATTTTTTTGGGATGGCCTTAAATCAGATATTCAAAAGTTTGTGGTGAAATGTTTGGTTTGCCAACAAAATAAAGTTGAAACAATTAAGACACCAGGTCTATTACAACCTTTATCCATTCCAAGCCAACGTTGGGAGGAGGTTTCAATGGATTTTATCACAGGTTTACTCAAGTCTGAGGGAAAGAGTGTCATCATGGTGGTAGTTGACAGACTTACCAAGTATGCACACTTTTGTGCATTATCACATCCATTTAAAGCTAGTACAGTTTCTACTACATTTATGGAAAATTCAAAAGCTACATGGAAATCCAAAGATTATTGTAAGTGACAGAGATCCCATTTTTACAGGAAATTTTTGGACAGAATTATTTTCTTGTCTTGGTACTTAGTTAGCTCATAGGTCATCTTATCATCCTCAATCTGATGGGCAAACTGAGATAATAAACAAATGTGTGGAAGGATATCTTCGTTTCTTTGTATCTGATAAATAGACACAATGGGTCAAATGGTTTCCTCTGGCTAAATGGTGGTATAACACTTTCTTCCATACAACAACAAAAATGACCCCATTTATGGCACTTTATGGGTACCAACCACCATCCATCACATCATATTTAAGATAAAATTCTAAGGTTTAGGCAGAGGAACATCACATTGAACATCAACAACAAGTCCTCCAACTCTTAAAGGATAACCTCGTGTTGTCACAGAATAGAATAAAACAATAGGTAGATCAACATCGCAGTGAAAGAAGTTTTGATGTAGGTGATTGGGTATTCCTACGGCTACAACCATATAAGAAAATGTCCCTCAAGCAAGCTAAGAAGGATAATAAATTATCACCAAAGTATTACGGTTCGTACAAGGTGTTGCAAAAGATTGGTACTATGGCATACAAATTGGAGCTTCCTGCAGCTTCTCGATTGCACCCAGTTTTCCATGTTTCATGTTTAAAGAAGGTTATAGGTGACAAGCTCCCAGTTCAACAATATTGCCAGAACTTGACGAGGAAGGAAAAACTTATATGGAACCGGAAGCAGTCAATAGAAAACAAGAAATCGACCAACTACGAAATCGATCATTTCAGAGTGTCCTTAATCAAGTGGAAAAGAACTTATCTACTGAAGATTCCCCACATGGGAGGATGAGAATTTTATGGCAGAAGTATCCAGAACTACTCAGCGTTGAAGACCACACTTTTTTGAAGACGAGGGGCATGTTGGGTCCTATAATACTAGTGATTACCCCATTACTATTGTAGTTATACCCCTTATTAATATTGTTGTGCCCCTATTGCCCCCATATTGTTATTACTGTGCCCCATAGAATCCCTCTATTGTTTATTTTGTGGCTTTATATTATTATTGTTAGGTCGGCTAGATTATATTGTGACTCCTTAGACTCCTATATATAGAAAGGAGGTTTTGTCATTTGAATCATCTAAGAATTGTTCATTTATGTAATGTAAAGGAGGTTGCCCCCTCAAAGAGGCTGAAATCTAAGGCGTTGATCTATCTTTTCTTGAGCTGGTTTCATAACAAACTATGCGAGGAATACGATTTGGAAAACCTGGTATATGTGTATGGTTCATCGAAGCGTACCTTGTCATCTTGATTAATCAGGGAACTCGATCTGCAATTATGCTCTAGATTCATCATAAATTGGAGTCACCATTCATGTTTTGAGCTCTGGATCATTTGACAATAGAGTCACTAGGGAAATTTAACAACCAATTGTGTCTAATTTCTTGCTTTCCCTCCAGAATAAGAATTAATCCATAAGAATAATTTTGGGGAAAATGAATCCTTCATATCCCTAGTATGGTCGCCAAGATGTTAGAACTTAGAAATGCCCTCTTGAATGTAGGAGATAAATTCCTAAGTAACCATTCAAACAATTCTTCCATATTGAAGGCTAGCCCCTTCAATCTAGAGAGGGCTCTTTCTAACAACCTAATAACTAGATTTAGTAATTGACTACACTTTTACAAAATGGCTAGATCTTTAGTTGTGTTGTGTTGTGTTGATGTAGGGTTTGGTTGGGCATGAGGTAGACAATCCATTGAGAAATGGAGTCAACAAGCTATGGTTTATGGAAAATTACCAAGATGTTCATTGTTTGACCATGATTGAAAAGGGCAAGGTAGATAACACATCTTAGACATTGGTCATCATCATTGTAGCTGAAAGAGGAAAATAGAAAAACCGTCCACTACAATAGGGAATATGAAATGAATCATAAAGTAACTTTAGAAGATAGGAGTGTAACTATTTGAAATCTATGAAACAAAGCATCATAGCAAGGATGAATTTTGGAACATTTACTCTTATTCAAATATTCAAAAGACCATACATTCAGATGATATTACAAAGAGGGAAACACTGAAACATGTAGAAAATACATACTAAGAGATACCGACACATGAATATTTGTATCACTAACCAAAATACACTGATATTGGAAAACTGTAAATGAATAACACCTTCAACACACAGACAACAACTATATTTTCATCAAAACCAACCCTTGGTCCTCCTTTTACATTTAGCTTATAGAAATACTACATAGGTTTCAGATCCACAATTTGTGGAAAGTATTAATTACAATAATCCTTAAGATCCAAAAGGAATGGATCTGAAAAACCTCTTCACCCATACTTAGTCTGATACCAAGTCGAATTTGATGAGGTGGCCTTCAACTGTTGACTTGACAATTTTATAGGAAACAAAATTTCAAAAAATCTGGCAAATTTATGAAAACTAGGCTTCAAATATGCATTCAGATATCCCAAATCGTGATAGATGTGTAAAAAATGAAAGATTTTTTTTGAATTAACTCATTCCCCACAAAAACCTCTTTCATATTTTTAAAATTCATCTTCATGTTCTCGAAAACCTTGCCCAAAGTGGATGGCTAAAACATGAAATAATTAATTATTTAAATCTTGAAAAATAGGTTTAAAATATTCCTTCATATCCTTCAAACCATGCTATCTGGGTAAAACCTAAGAGAGGTTTTTTTAAAATAATATGTTATAAATAATATGTTCCCAAAAAATAACTCATTTGGGTTTTACAAGTTCATCTGCATATGTTCGAAAAATGCATTTGAAAATAGTGACTAAACCAGGAAAATAACAAAATTACAGAATCATGAATAATAAGCCTCAAATATTCCTCTGTAATTTATAAACCATGATATATGGGTAAAATATGAACGAGGTTTTTTTAAATAATCCCATTCCCAAAAAGAAGCTCTTTTATATTTTTAAAATTCCTTTTCAACTGTTCAAAAACTGTGTTTGAAGATGGTGACTAAAACATGGAAAAACAAAGTGCTGGCATTTCTCCTTCCTGTTGACTATTTGACCAAAACCATAGGGACTTCATTTGCGTGCTTACAATACAATTTTCAATTTATAATATCATCATTCAGACTTGGAATACGCTGGCTAGACTGTAAAAAACTTCATGAAATATATTAGTCAAAATTAGGGTTTTTACAACAAAATAAATTCCCCTATTCTTAGCTCAAGGTACTGCTTCACCAACAAAGCAGATTTGTTTACTTTTCCATGGTTTCAGTAGCTTGAGAAAGGAGGTATAATTATCTTGGATTCTTGTCACCCTTATGGTAGCTTTTTGTATGATTTTACCAGCCTTTAAAGTTTCTTTTCCCTTTCTATCATCATGCTATGTTTTCCTTTATCTCTTTCTGCTCTTTGAAGCTTGCACAATCTCTTCCTATGCATCAATAATCACTAATCCTTCACCCTAAGGTTCATTTTAGAATTTAAATTTAGTCTTAGATTTTTTTTAGGGCGAGTATGAGGTTTTTTGTAGTAAACCCTAGGTTATGTTTCCATTTTTTCCTCCCGTGTTTCCATTTTCTATTTGCCTTTTTTACTTTGCGCCAGCCTATGTTTTGACTCCTCTTATTCTAACATGAATTTACATTGTCTTCTTGTTCTCCTATGATAAAACCTAACCTCTATATCTTTAATAGGGTTTTCATCATGTTTTTCAACAAGGATATAACTAGGATCTCCCTTTGTTTAGGGTTTTGACATAAACCTCTTCACATGACCTGATCGACCCATCTTTGCAAAGAGTCCTCTCACACTGCAAATCCCTCTACAATATTGAATTCTCCTAGACAAACGCTGCAACACTTTTAAAGCTTTCCTACGCACTGTAAACATATTTATGGGTTTGTTGGAAATTACCGTTTTAGGGTAAATTAAGCAATTTATGGTTTGAGTTTAAACTTCCTTCTTGGTCTTTACAATTGAGCTAGTTGTCTAATCATGGATGGAAAGGGGTAGGGCTTTGTGAAAAAATGCTTAAGCACTTGAAATGATGGGGTTGGCAGTGAAAAAACCTATAATTTAAAATTTTCGGTGAACACTACGAAAATATTTTGTAGTGCCACACTACAAAAATATTTCATAGCACCAGTTGTAGGCTGGTAGTAGGCTTATTGCGCTGCTAAAAACTTAGGATACACTTGGGGTTAGGTGAAAATATTTGATTAGACATGTCCTTAGGCTTATATAGCAATTTATAGAAGGAATTTTTCAAGCCCTTTACATAACTATGACTTTACATAATTCACTGATAAAAATAGCCTTTGGTCCTTTAAGGAAAGGTGAAAACATGGCACATGTATGTGTCTATTTGGTTCTCTTGCTATCTTTGGCATGGGTTTTTCCATGTGTCACAATAATTTCAGGTTTTCCTTTCCATTTTTAGATATCCATGTGTGATGGGGTTCTTTTCTTTGGTTAAGATTTGGATTTCCATATGGTTTTGGAACTGGGTGAGGTGGTCTCAGGAAAATTCCCATAGGGCCTAGGAATCCCTTGATCAGTTTTGGCGGGATTGCGATAAATCCTGAGGGTGGATACAAGTAAATTCCTCAAAGTATTGGTGAATAATTTTGAGGCATCCAAGCTTGTTTTGGGCCTCGTAATCCCTTGACTGATTTTCACGGGAATGCAATGAATCCTAAGGGTGGAGGTGGTTAAATATATGGGAAGCCCTGGTTGTTTATGTATTCGTTTTCTTATGTGATCTATTCACTAATTTTGGCGGGATCACATGAGCATGAAGGTGGAGGTGGTTTAATCTCAAGGAAGCCTTGGTTGTTTTTGTCTTGAGTCCCACATTCATCCTTGGAATATGGCATGGGGTTGATTGGATGAAAGAGATACTTGGTTAAGCTCAATCTATGGTCGGGTGATACGTGGAAGTCCTTGAATTGGTTGGCTTTGGCACATGTTAATAAGAGTTCTTTTCCTCTTTTATTTCATGAGTACTTGTACTTTTTATTATGTGGATTTGATGATTGTTCTATCATGGCTATTATTTTGGTTATATGCTGGTTATAAGCATGCTTCCATAACAGGTTTTAGCTATGGCTCTTAATATGTTTTGATTAGTTGATGAATGGTTAATGAATGCATGAGCTAACAAATGTTATTGCAATTATTATGTGAGGGCATTAGACCTTCTTGATGATTCTCAGAAAAGTTTCAGACCCCTGTGTTTAGATATGCATTCATGAATTGTAGATTACATATTCTCAATTTGTTTGACGAAATGACTTTCATGGTTAGGCTTGGTTAGGTCAAGTATTTGATCAAGTTTTGTATGAATAGATTTGTCCTAATGTTATTTATCTTTTTGGAAGGTCTCACTGAGTTCTGGGTAGTGTTCTGGAGGCTGACTTGGAACTTAGGCTTAGAATCTGGGACCACACCCTCTAAACTGAAGAATTTAGGTCACAACTGATACCTTGTATGCTTATGCAAGCGGTTAGAGTCTCTCAACTACATGAAGGCCTTGTCATGCATGCGGTTGGGAGCCCAAGACAACAAAAAGGCATTCCAACTCAGGATTTGGGCACCGAGAGCGGTTGTTTAGCTCCTAGGTGTCATGTAGATCATGAGGAAGGTTAATAAGGCTCCAGTTTTTCGATTCTTCTTCCTTAACTATACTTAGGAGGTTGAGTCAAGTCATAATAGCCATCAACTCTTGTTTACCTCGACATGCTAGTAAAAGTGGGTAAATGTGGGAGGTGGCATTACAATTGGATTAGATAAACATCATGGAAAAACGTTCTTAGTGTCATGTAATGTGATGGATTGGGATGGATATCCTAAGTCATATGGACTTGGATAAGAATGGTCTGATGGTAGGATTACTCTGGGTATCCTAGGTGGAGTATGTACGATGATGAGGCAATATGGTGTCCAATGGAATGCCTCCAAACATTGTGCTTTGATCTTGTGAGAGATAGAGTGTACCCGTTAAGGCCTTGGGCAATGTGACAATGTTGGCTATGATTAATGACACTTATCAATCTAGTTCTCTTCTTATAAGAACTTTTCAAATGAGATATTATCCTTGTATTGGTTGGACAATTATGAATGCCTTCCTAGTTAAGAGGGAGTGTTCGAAATTGTAACTAGTTTCAATATTCATAATTGTTGTTTGTGTCATGTCATAATGTATTGTCAAAAGGAATTTTATTGTAAAATAAAATTAACCTATTAAAGTATGGATTTCATGCTTGAGTCATTGGTCATTAGGTCAAAGCACCCATTGAGTGTTGTAGGGATTTTATTTTGAGTCAAAGTCAAAGTCATGATGTTTAAGTCCCTTTGGGCACATGTAATCAAGAGATAAAAAATTATGTTATGAGAATAAGTGTCTAAGATTCCACTAATGATCAGGTTGGCCAACTCTTCAAGTTGGCCTAGGAGAGGCCCTTCCAATCCATAAGAAGCATATATATATGAAGGAATTCGACCTCCATAGGACGTAAATCGAAGTGCATACTTTTGATCTGATCTAATCTAAGGCAAGAAAAGAAGTGAGAAAGGCTCGAGAAAAGGTAGGAAGTCCAACAAAGAAGTGGGAGGACGTCATTCACCTTGGATATGATTTTTTGTACAACTTTTTTGTGATATTAGGGTTTCCACAAGACCGAATTGTGTAGAATATAGCAAAAAAATTTGTTGGGGAAGAAGATATCTTGGTTGGGTGGCTGGCCTTGTCTTGGTATGTTGGTCTTGAGTCTATGGTCTTGGAAGTTTAATTTGAAGTTGATAAGAAGAGAAGTTCTTGCAAATTTTCCCCAGCTGGAGGGATTTTTCCTTGTCATGATGCCTACATCTTGTGTTCTTGTGATCTCTTTTTGTTTGGCATTTATTTGATGATTAAATAATAAACACATAATAAAGAGCATAATCACAAATAACTGTCATGTACGGAAAACACAATTTAATAAGCCGCCCTAACCAGTTTTCCGTTAGTTGTCACTTAGAAGGGTCTTTGCATATCTTCTATTTTGAATTTCAATTTCAGAGTCCCTTATGCGTCTCCTTCTCTTTTTCCACACTTCTGTCTCTTTTTTTCTTCACACATATGCACTTCTCTCAGAACCTATGTCTTTGGATGAAATTTCCCTAGTTCAACATCTTGATTACATGGTCAGTTCATAATCTTTAGAAAGGTACATTATTGATAGCTCTAGGCCAGTGTTTTACCTCTTCCATATCATCTCAAACTGCTGGAAGTTGGTAGTTGAATTACTAATTCCTTTCTTATATGATTTCTAGGGAAATATAGACAAGTCTTTTAATTCAGGGCAAGATATTTCTACTATTAATGAATTCCCCCAATTTCCTCATGGTTTCCTCCCAAGGCTTCCTCTCATGACATAAAACTTTGTGTAGGCTTCTCCCTTTCTTCAAATTTTGGAAATAAAATAAAACACATTATCAAGATATCTATGTTGGAAATTTCCAACAATACAAGTCACAATTACAATCACAAAAATTGGGGTTCAAAATTGGTTGTTACCACTGCCACCATCATTGCCATTGTTGTTGATGGCAGTGATGTTGATATTGACATTGACGATGAAGTCATTAATGACAAAGGTGAAAGTAATGATGAACATGAGGAGGTCAACTTAGGGCAAGGGAGATGAGGAGGAGGATGATGAGGATGATGATGATGACGACTATGATGAGGACAAGGATGAGGAGAATGAGGGCGAGGACAAGGATGACAAGGACACCAATGATTACGTTTATGACAATGATGAGGATGATGACTTTGGAGGTGGTGATGGTAACGATGAAAATGGTGGTGAAATTGACATCTATGATGGGGATGGCGACATTGATGATTGTGATGATGGACATGACGATGGTGTTAAAGACAATGACGATGATAACGACAATGTTGAAGATGGTAATGGTGATGATGATGACGAGGAGGATGGCAACATTGTCGTTATTGATGATGATGAGGATGACAACAATGAAAACGACAATGATGATGACGATGACTATGATAATGGCGATGGAAATGACAACGAAAATGATGATGGTGACAATGACATCGATGATGAAAATTTTGATGATATTTATAATGATGACAATGACAAGAATGATGATGATAACGTTGACTATGTTGATGATGATTATGACAATGATGATGATGCCAATGATGAAAATGACAACGATGACAATGATGATGATGACAATGACAAGGATGAGGATGGTGATGACAAAGATGAGGATGCTGATGCTAATGATGACAACAATAACAATGACGATGATGATAATGATGATAAGAATGATGATGAAGTTGAAATCTAATGTGGCATATGATGACACTGACAACAATGATGAATGGTCACTGACAATGATGACGATGAAAACAATGAGGATGATACCATTGATGTTGATAATGATGATGAGGATGACAACAACGACAATGATGATGATAATGACGATAATGATGACAATGATAATGATGACGGTGAGGATGATAAAGAGGACGATGATGAGGATGATGAAGATGGTAATGGTGATGACAACAACAATGTTAATGATGAGAATGAGGATGAAGACGATGATGACAATGACAATGAGGATGATGAAGATGACAACGATGATGGTCAAGATGATGATGGTGACAATGATGATGAGGTTGATGAAGCTAACAATGATGATGATGATGATGACACTGATGATGATGAGGATGCAAATGATGATAATGATGAGGATGAAGATGATGATAATGATGAAAAAAATGGTGACAATGGCGACGACAACAAAAATAATGATGATAGCGATGATGGCAATGATGATGATGACAATGATGATGATGACGATGACAACAAGGATGATGATGATGACGATGATACTAATGAGGATGGTGATGGCAATAATGACGACAATGATGATGGTGATAATGATGATGATAGCAATGATGGTGATGATGACAACGATAAAAATGATAATTATGATGATGTTGATGGCAGTGACAACGACAATGACAATGACCATGATAATAAAGATGATGATTACAATGACGACAATAATGAAGTTGAAATCTAATTTGGTATATGTTAGAAAATATATGTGGTGATGATGACAATGATAAAACAATGATCATGATGACGACAATGATGGTTAGGATGACAACATTGATGATGATGATGTTGATGAGGATAATGAGGATGACAGTGACAACATTGATGATATGGACGATGATGATGGCATCGATGATCAAGATGACAATGAAGACAATCATGATGATAATGTTGAGGATGATGATGGCAAAAATGATGACAGTGATGACTTTGATGATGACGACGATGACAACATTGATGACGACGACGACTTTGATGATAACAATGACTATGATGATGATGATAATCATGACAATGACGATGAAAATGATGATGAGATTGATGACAATGATGAGGATGCTGATGGTGGTGATGATGATGATAATGGAAACAATGACAATGACGAGCATAATGATCATGATGATGATGATGATGACAACGATGACGACGACGACAACAATAATGACAATGACATTAATGATGACAATAACAATGATGATGAAGTTGAAATATGATTTGGTGTATGTTAGACAATCTATGTGCAAGGTGCCTAATAGTGCAATTGCGTGTATAAAATCAAACATTAGATATTGTGCTTTTATTCATTTCATACTCATCAATTTTACAGATAAAAAAATATAAATTTATAATAAAAAAATTAAATTAAAATTTACTTAATAACTAAATATCATTATCAAAGTTGTTAAATCAAGGCAATGCAATTTTTACAATTAACTTTCACTTCAGATTATAAATTTAAAAATTAAATTTATTTAATAAGTAAATATTACTATCAAAATTATGATTATGTGAAATTAAATTTATATATATTTACTTTTACGATTAACTCCCATTCTAAAAACCTTCTTAAAATTTAATAAAAAATAAATAAATCTCAATAAACCAATCAATATACATCTCATTGATAAAATTACTAAATAAATAAATTAAGATTCACTTTTATTAACCAAGACTCCATGGCTTACGGAAAGTCCATGGAAACCATAAGGAAATCTTATTGGTAGTTCCATGGAAGCAACGATTTCTAACGTGGGAGACTGTGCATCCATCACCACAAAACTGGAAATGCCTGTCCGTTCATTATGGACAAAGGCCAGAATATATCCATTGTCTTCCTTTACCTTCAAATTTGAAGTCGTGGAGATGAACAAGGGCTCAGTGCCAAACCAACATTCACCATACAACCTCAACACAACCACACACTCCTCGGTAGCCATTGCTTCCACCATATCAAATTCGAGTTTAACAACTCCGTAGAATTTAGGCAACGATGAGCCTATCTACATGTATCCTTATCTGTTCTTCTTTGCAACGAATGGGTCTAATGACGCCGAATACCAAACATTTTGAAGACAATCGATTTCTTGTTACAATCCCGTTTGTCAAAATTTGAGCGGACATTCTCTAGTGCGGAATGGAAGAGATGGGTTCTCTACAAAACGTGATTCACTGGGTAAGAATTGGCCACTGGGTAAGAATCTCGTGCCCTCTTATCCAAGAGATTGAAGCCCATTACGTCGAACCATTTCATGCCCGACCCATCAGATGCGTAGCGCAAGATAACGCCCAACTAAGGGACTTTGGCGGTGTCACAACTCACCAGAGAGATTATGGATATATAGAGGAGGAAAAAACACAATACACATAAAACAAACTTCTATTTATAAATATTTCCCTAATTACATCTATGAGCTCTTTCTTTTCCCCTAATTTTGATTTTTTTTCACACATTACACTTACGCAACCACGGGTATATAAACACTAAACTTACTAAATATGGTATCATGCAAATTTTAACTTGACTTATTTAGACAAGAGTAATTACTATTTCTAACATTCTCTCTTAATTACAAACATTTGAGCCAAACTTAATTACAAACATATGAGTCAAATTTAACTTAATCATGACTCAACATAACTTAAACATGTTTATTGGTCTAATTCTCAACTAGGCTTACAATGACTCAAAAACTTTTTATAACGCTGAATTTTATTTTTTTTGTTCTTCCAAATTCTATACCTCGAAATTCATTCATACTTAGCGGTGCTTTCTTGTTGTAAGCTCCATATTTCTTCACCTTCCAAATTCTATACCTTCGAAATTGCTTCATACTCAGCTGCGCTTTCTTGTTGTAAGCTCCATATTTCTTCACTTGTTGTTGCTGCGTTTTTTCTTTGACCTTTTTTTTGTATTCCTATAACTTCCTCTTCAAAGATTCATTCATTTATGGATTGTTGCTACACCTCTTCATCTTCAAACTATGAACTTCGTTTTGCTTTTCATACTTCATATTCCTGATCTTCTTTCTGGGATATTTTTTGATAGCAGAATTTGAACTCTTCTTGACTCCATTGCTGAAAGGATGTTTCAATGCTTTCTTCTGCATTTTCAGAAACTTCTATGTTCTTTTCTGCTTCTTTTTCTTCATCTTCTCTTTTAGATGGATTCCTATCCTGTTTACTTGCACACTCAAAATCAATGTTAAAAACATCTTCTTAATGCTCCATAATGAGAGCTTTCTCACCTTCCTCTTCCTTTTTTGCCTCTTCAACTACATTGAGACTATCTTCCACTGTTATGTTGTCAATGGATAATCTCATCAAAAACTCTTGAATCACTTTATCCTCTTCTTGATCGTCAATTGCTACTAGATCATGCACTACTTCATGAGTAGTTCCAACTTTTGCTTCATAACTTGCTGCTATAGTGACAAATTCAATCTTTGATTCTTCATCAAAATGGCACTTTCCATATTGTCAAACTCAGTCAATGTTTCAAAAAAGATACCACAAATGTCATCAACATAATTTTCATCCACTCTATGGTGGGATATGCGAGCATGCATGTGCTCATTAACAAATTTCAACTTCACCAAATTCATCAGTTACCATTGAATTCACGAGAGATGCACTCTCAGCACCGCAAAAAATTACTTCATATGACAAAATCTCTTTGTTATCCTCAAACTTAGATGTCTCAAACTTTGATGCAAAGAGGCTATCATCAACTAGGTCTACTGTTGGATTCACAAATTCACAACTCACTTTGTAGTCAACATCCAAATGTGTCTTGTCATAGTGGGATTCACCATCATCTTCACCATCCACATTACAATAGAGTCCTCGAGCATTTATGTGCTCCCGCTTCTACTTCACACATAAAAGTTTCAACTTCTCTCCCTATAATGATTGCTCTGTCTTCTTCATCCATATGCACGTCTGCATATGGGTCTCATGTTTAAAGTCTTCATGGCCTTCATCCACATTTGAGTTGGATTCTCCAAGCTCTGTTTTCCTCCTAGAGTCTTGCTCATTTATTCTCATATTTGCAACTAACTTCTTTATTGATTCTTCAACAAATTGTGACACAACTTGCTGTTGCATGCCATTTTCCTTTGTACCAAATTCTACTTTTAGGATCTTCCATGCTTCCTCGGAAGATGTAGCTTTTGCTATCTTGCACAAAAACTTCTAATCTAATGTATGTTTTATAAAATCCAATACTAAAACATCACATACTTCATCATATGGGTTATTAGACTAGTACTCAATTAACTCTTTACATCAAATAAAAGTTTGCATTTTCACAACCCAAAAATCAATTTTTTTACTAGTAACTTTTGGCAATTTTACTAGATCTATCTCGATCCATGCATCCTTGACTTGTTTTGCTTCAAATTATTGCCTTTTAAGTTGCTTGGTTGCGGTGAGAACCTCTATGAGCTTTAACTCTTCCTTTCAATTTCTTTTTTGCTATTTCAATCTCGCTTTGCATCCCATGATTGTTGCGTTTCTTCTGTTTTGTGTTTACTTTCCTTATTGCATGAAATTTCTTTCCATATCACCCCCAAAATAAAATATGATTTTCAATATACACCCGTGTAAAGAAAAATCTTCAACAAATTCATGTATCCTTATCATACAAATAAATTTTTATAAACCCAAAACATTATCATACTTAACAAAATATTTTTTTTTTACAAATTAACCAACATCTACATAACCCTAAACTCTCTTTCCAATAAAACCCCTACTCCTTTTTTAATCCTCTTTTAATAAAAAAAATTTCACTTTATGAAAATCTCTATAACCCTTCATAAACTTTTTAACAAATAATGAAGTAAAGCCTTTTCGAGCGCTCCCAAAAATGGTTTTTAAAGCACTTTATTTAATATACTTAAAAACAACCTTAAAAAAAACTTTTTAATGTTTCTCAATAAAAACTTTAAGGGCCCTCTAGAATCCAATGCGTTTGCCACTTGCAGTCGTATATAATGCGATTTTTTGAAATCTTTTTCGGTGGGTTTTTCTGGTCAAAATCCGGCAGCAATTTATTGGAATCGCAAGTTTGATAGCTAGTTTCTGCACAATCAAAGCGTCCAAGGAGTTTTTCAGGGTGCTGAATCCAAATATGAAGTTAAAGACCAATTTAACTGCAACAAATCAAGATTTAACCTCGATTTCTTCCGCCGGATTCCGTCACCAAGAATCTCTAAAAATCGACAACTCCCATACATTTAATCCCCGTGCTATATCTCTTTCTAATAAAATAATTTAAACCCTTTAAACTTGCCTGATTGAATTTTTCGTTGAACTTTCGCGCCTCACACACCTTTTGACGGGAAATTCCTGCGACAAAAATCCAAAACGTCACACCTTTACTTGTTGTAGGGGTACGATTGTGCATGAAATCATCACGCGGCCAGTTTTTTAGGGCTGCCACGATTCCTTTGCTCCTAACCACCTGCTAATTCCCTGGCAATGAATATGAAGGGGGCTCGTTTAAGCCCATGGAGGCATTGGAGAGAATAACAATAAGAATTGCGTTCAAAACACCTCACAAATCTACAAGTACTCAACCTCAAATACAACTTACTAGCACCCCAGGTTTTCACTTACTCTAGCAATATCTCTACTAATTTTATTAGCTTATTTGAACATGTGTATTTGGAACTGAATATATGAATAAATCTCGAATTAAATTCTCTCACAGTAGGAATCATCTTGCATTTTTTTAATCTTTAGTGTATTAGTTCTATTTTTAGATTCTCAAATAGTTTCTTTCCAAGTTGCAGGTTTGTAAGAGTTAAAAGCATATGGTCCATGGTAGGTATGAACTATAGGAATGGAATTTGATATGGGTTGTTCGATGGACGATGGTAGACATTAGACTGTTTTCAATGGCTATACAAACTTTGTGCAACGTACAAATTGGCATGGCAGTGAATTAGTGGCTATATGATTTAGCTTCTATACCTTGATTATAAAAAATTCAACCCAAATCCTTACTTTAATCAACTGAAAAATCTCCATTTGTGCCTAACAAAACAACAACAATAACCTGTAACACCAACAAGAAAACAACAATAGTAAGTTCTGTCAACTCTCCTTTCACCCACTAAGCAACGACATGCGCACTGATGCATTGGCACGTACTAGCTTAGTAGCTAGTAGCAACTTGCATGCTACAAAGTTCTGTTCATATTTATTCACCACATGAATATTGTGCGGATGAGTTCACGGTTTGTAAGCGTATTCTCATATGACACTCATCTAAAACAGCATCAGTTGTGACAAGATAGTGGGAAACAATTGCGAATTTTTTTTTAATACAAGCGGTACTATTATTGTATGCACAATCAAATCCAACAAGTTTAAGTTACTATGATGCCCAAGTTTTTCTTCCAATAAATTTTTTGTTTCTCTTATTTGTCTTTTTCTTAAATACAGATTTTATGTACAGTTTTAATAGAGTTGTCTTTAGTGCGATTTTTTGGAAATTTTTTGGTGGGTTTTCTGGTCTAATTTCTCTGAAATCCGGTAGGAGTTTATTGAAATTACAAGTTTGATGGGTAACCCCTGCACAATGGAAGTGCCATGGGTTTTTAGGGTGTTGAAAGTCCAAAAAGTTGCACTAAAGGCAACTTCAAATTTAATTAAAAAATATACCTAGAGAAATGTCGTAACTTATAACACTTAGACTATGTTTATTAAATTTAATCTATTATAATCCATTTTTTTTTTTAAATTTTCTAATTACTATTATAATTTTACATTGTTGTATCCTTGTTCAATACTAAATAATTATAATGATGCCACATAGAGAAAAAGAAGATTAGTCAATTCAATTACACACGAAAGAAAGATGAATGAACTCCATGTTTTTATCTTTTTAGGTGGCTTTTTTATTTTATTTATTTTATGCATTACGTATTGTAATTATGTAACTATATATATTATTCAAGTTAGGATTTTGTTATAGTTAAAGATGCAGATGGGTAAAAAATTATACAAAGCCTTCAAATGTTAGGGAAAAATAGTTGATTAATCAACTATTCGCTGATAGTTCTAGATTGTCTTGAATCGTTGTAAATTTATTCTTCTATAGGAAACCCATTGGTATGTTGGAAGAAAGATTATGTAAATCATAACATAAACCATATTCATTAATCTAATTCTGAGTTTTTAGTGATAACATTCAATAGTGTTACTATGTTGGTCATCTTATATATCTCATAAATTTTTCTTAATCATATTTCATATACACAGATGCTATAGTATGTTCACTCATTAACATTTGATTCTAGGTTCTGAAAATTTTACTGTGATTATTTCATACAATTTCAAACTAAAATTCAAGATTTAATAAGTCATTTGTGTGTTATAATTATTTTATTTTTTTTAATTGTAATTTTTTTAACATAATTATGTTATCGAAAAATAATTGACACATCCACATGACCACGTAGCCTGAACCTGACCACATATGGTAGCTTCGACTCCGCTAGAGCCATGGATTTGTGATTGAAGTATAAAACACTCGTATTGGCCAATTCCACGCCGTTGAAGGCATCAAAGAGGCCGAGAGCCACTCTAACGGCGAGGAACACTCGTATTGGGCATCAAGGGGCGTCCCGCCATGTCTTCTTGAACGAATTTGTGCGAACCAACGAAACGACTGCACAGCGCCGCCCGCCCGTTCTTGATTCTGATGGCGTGAAGCATCCCGTCGCCATCGAACAGATGGTGACCGCTTGTGGGCATGACTCTTGGATTCTGTTCGAAGAGATTCCACTGTCCAGTGGAGCGCAGAATGCATCAGCATGGGAGTCTCAGCAATGCTAATATATTTTTATAGCTGGCGAAATTATGAACGGTTGATCGCTGAACCTTAGCTTGTACGCAATCCCTAACTTTTGCTGGTCTATGGATGCAAGTACAAATACCTTTCAGTCAAAGTATAGGACAAAGCGTAATAAAATATTCTGAGTTGGTGATGTCTAGATTTTGATCACTGTGTAAGGTAAGGTGTCTATTTCGAGTAGTTTCCATATTCAATCTTTCTATAAAGCTTGAATTTGAATTTGAATTTGAGTTTGAGTAGAATTTGATGGTGACCATGAGGGACCTAACAAAATATGATGTCACTGAAATGTTTAGAAAAACAGAAGATAAGCTCGTGGAGGAATTATTTGCCATTGGCACAATTTGGTGATGTCTAGATTTTGATCATTGTGGAAGGTGTCACCTAAATTAACGGGTCTACGCATAATAAATTTCAATTTACTGAATGCATTAATGTATAGAGATATCTAAAATCAAATTTAAAATGAATTGATTAAAAATTATGGATTTTTTAATTCTAATTTTATATTTAGATATTTTATTAAAAATTTATACGTTTGTTTGTTCATTAAATTGGTTTGTGATTTTTTAGGTTTGAGAAAGCATCACTCAAGAGATGACATATCAGTTTTAAGTTTACTAGATTTTTTTAGTATGTCTCTTTGTTTTAGTACATGCACAACCACCTCTGTGAGGTGGGTCATCTTGCTAAAGAAACTTATCTTCAACCAATTGTGCTAATAGGACTTGACATTAAATATTTATATCATTATGAAAAATTAAATTTAAAGTTTATTAACTCAAGTGTATAAATTAAATAGCCAATAAACATAAAAAACAAAAGACTTATTATACATTTCATATTGTCAAGAAAAATCATAAAAAATGACTAAATTATAATTATTTTTTAATCATTATATATATATATATATATGAAAAACATATAACAGATTTTTTATCGTGACAATTCACCTTCATATTTTTATATAGATTATAATATATTAATAAGTTTTGTTACAATATCATGAATTACTAATACGAGATATACAAAAAACCATAGCTCATATTCATATGACATTTTTTTAATAATTTAATTTAATTAAAATGACATAAATGATATAACTACTTTTAAAGTAAATATCAACTTTCAATATTTTAGACTATTCAATGGTGGTTAAATCTCTACCATCCACCTGATAATGATTGATAATAAAATTAAAATTCTAGAAACCTTAATTGATAATTTCTTTCCCATAGGAAAAATCTTAATTTCTATGCAAAGGAAATTACATTTGTAAATGCATTTAAGCATATTCAAATAGAGAGGCACTGCCTATCTTCAACAAATTTATGTTCAGTGACATATGTGATCAGAACATTGATACCTTGTGTCCACGCAGGGAGGTATCAGTGGCTATAAATATACTGAATAGGAGTTCTATATATTAATCTGGCACTTTGTGAGTGTAGATAAAATGTCAAGAAAGAAACTATAAATATTTATAGATGACATATATATGAAGTCTGTTCTTTCTGTGAGATCAGCAGAAATTAAATTTATATAGCGATATCCATAAATGGCCGATGGTAAAATTGGTAATGTGCACGATCACGTTGTTCCCGGATCAACCAGTTGTCCGGATCCCTGTTCGCAACCTCTTTGGATAGCCTGTCAGCAGCTTTGTTCCACTCCTTCTAAATATGATGGCATGTAAAAGAGTCAAATGATGTAATCAATCTCAGTGCCTTGTCCAGAATATGACTCAAAGTATAAGCATTGCATCTAGAAGATCTATTTAGCCAATCACAAACAACTCTTGAATCCCCAAATATTTGTAGATCTCTACAATTTTTCTCCAATGCAAATTGAATGAGGAATTTTGCTGTGGATAATTCAGAATAGTTATTAGTGCCTTTGTCGAATCCCATAATAATACTGTATGAGTGATGTGCATTAATATGAAAGATGGCGCCCCCTCCACACCCATTCTCCTGTGCAACACCATCAAAGTAAGCCCACAACCTTTGATAATCAATCGCCTCAGGTATAATGCTGCGCGGTCGCGGGGGTGGTGCATCTTTAGGGATGAGGGAGTAATCAACCAGCACGCAGGCAACAATGGAGGGCCAGTGAGTGGAGTCCTTCTGGAAGGTGAGTCTATTTCGGGCGATCCAAAGGGCCCAACATACAAGAAGAGGGATATTATGTAGCCTGGTAGGGGAGACAAAGGTGCACCAGTTTGTCCATGCCTCAAGGATAGATGCGCCCTCCCAAGTATTGTGAGGAGCAGCCGAAGGTAAAATAGTATTCCAGAGATTCTTTGCCGTAGAACATTTCAAAAATAAATGTGAGACAGATTCATTACAACATCTGTAGAGACAACACCATAATGGGCCGTACTGTGATTGCTTGAGGAGGTTGTCTCCTGTGGGTATTTTGTTCTTAGAATGGTCCACATGTTGCAACCTACTTCTTGGTGGGGCTTTGAGCTTCCAGAGACTTTTCCACCAAGCTTTGGGTGCATGCGGTCTGTGGTCTTTGGTTAGAACAAGATATCCTTCCTTAGGAGTATATCTCCCAGATTTGGAGAAAGCCCAGATAATTTAATCTTCTCCCTCGATTATTTGGATGTGAGCTTCAGTAAGAGCTCGAATATAGTTGTTCCAATACTGAATCCATTGATGTGGAATGTTCAACATGTGGGCCGATTTCCAAGCTTGTTGGTATCCACAATATGGTTCAGATGGGATATGTTTGCTGTATGAAGATGATTTATGAGATCATTTAGTAGCCTATGCATATTCCCACAACCAATCCAAGGGCCAATGCCCACCCTTACTACCGAACCTGATTGAATTTTCTAGGTAAGACCAGCTCCAATGGGATCCAGTGCTTTAATCACAGCCTTCCATATGATCAATATCCCTGTAGTGAGTCTTTGGGGCCTTCTGATCCAATCCATAATTTGTAACGGGGCAATGTATTTAGAGACTGTTACCTTAGTCCAGAGACTAGATGAAGTAATGAGCTGCCATCCGAGTTTTGCAGCCAGAGCGAAGGAGAATTCCTCTAGCTTCTTAATGACCCCGCCACCCACCGCCACCCCCCCCTAAAAAAAAAAACTTTTTTTGGTATATCTAGAGCATCCCATTCTAACCAGGCAAAAATCTTTCCTGACTGACTGCCCTTCCAAAGGAATCTGCAACAAAGAGCTTGTATCCTAGCTAGGATGCCTTTGGGGATCCAAGCCAGTGACATCCAGTAGACCGGAGTGGCCTCTAGAACACTTTTTATGAGTGTAAGTCTGCGAGCCCTGGAAAGATATTTGAAGTACTAGGTGTTAAGCCTCTTCTCCATTTTAGAAATGAACAAATTCCAGTCAGCAATTCTGTAACCCAAGGGTTTTAGCATGTATCCTAGGTATTTTAGACCCTCCTCCAGTCTCAGGGAGGTAAAACGAAATCTTTGCAATGCAAAATGGGTCTCATGTTGTGTGCATCCTGCTGCTGTTAGAGTAGATTTTGAATCATTGATACTCATCCCTGTAGCCACTTGAAATAATGAGAAAGTAGCTTTCATGATTGACAAATCCCCAATGCCTCCATTTAGAAAAATCAAGACATCATCAACAAAAAGTAGATGTGTGAGAATACAGTCTTCAGTGATTTTAATTCCCTGTAGTCTTCCCCTTCTGTGTTCTTCTTTGATAAGTCTATAGATTCATTCCATGACTAGGAGAAAGAGTAATGGTGACAGAGGGCAACCCTGTCGAAGACCTCTTTCTGAATAAAAGAAGGGAGATGCGCTTCCATTAACCAGGACACTGAAGGGTATGTTAGTAATGCAGTTCATGATCCATTTAATAAACATGAATGGGAATCCCAGATGAGTTAACAACATTTTAATATATAACCAGTTTACTCTGTCGAAAGCCTTTGAGAGGTCAACTTTAAGGATCATACCTTTGCATTTCTTGATATGCAAAGTGTGCAATACCTCCTGTGCAGTTCCCACTGCCCCATGAATTTGACGATCTTGTAGGAAGGCAAATTGTTCAGGTGAAATATGCTTGGAAAGTATGGGCCTCGTTTGATTTGCAATAATCTTCGCTATGATCTTGTATATGCATGTACACAACAAAATAGGCCTATATTCATCATATGAGGTTGGGTTATCTGATTTTGGGATGAGCGCAACAAAAGTAAAGGTGAGAGAAGCAACCGACTTGCCATTTATCCTGATATCCTCTATGAATTTTAGGAGTTCTGCGCCAAGAGTCTCAAAGAAAGCCAAGAAGAACTCAATTGTCCATCCATCTGTGATCCAGCTCTGGGTATGACGAAGGAGCCTTCCAAGACCTTTTACTTTCGTGATGTGTTAAATTGCATTTTTAAAAGAACATAAATGAATACATGTGCATGCTGTAAAGAAGAGGAACATGTCAATCATCAACAACATAAAAACGTAAGCCGTTGATAACGGAGTTCGTCTAGGAGGGACTACGTCTTTGGGCCCCGGTGTCAAGATGGTGTAGGCCGCTGCATTAAGTGCTGTCAATAGTAATGATGTACATAAGAGGTGATGTTGTTATCATACTAGGAACATTCCCTCATGCAGGAGCGGCGCCAAAAGGTGTTCCACTACAAGAACTCTTAGTCAAAAGACTCCTATCTGTATGACACAAAACTCATGCACGATGAGCATCCCGCCAACATGGCATAAAAGGGATCTCAAAGAAAACATGCATGGTGACACATGAGTATCCCATCAACATACAACAAAGGGATCTCAAAATGAAACATGACAATAAGTACATCACACAAATGATTCTGCATCACATCAAGCAAGAATCATGAAAATGAGTAAGAAACAAGATCCCACATCAAAAATCAAGCAAGGACTTGTGCAACACAATGCATGACAAAATAAGTACATGAACACTGCATATACCTCACAACAAAGGACCATCTGAAGAAGCGGATGTCAAACTGCTGAAGCTGCTCGGACCGTTGATCTCACGACATCAATCGCATAACTGCTCGCAAATGGATGTTGACACCTGCATTCCACTTAGAAAAGTGGCTGAATAATAGAATTAGAGAATGAGAAATCTGAATGCACCATCATATTTGTGACATTGAATAGTGCAAAATCGACTATCCAATTTTTGAATTCTGAGAAATTGAGAATTTGGGGCTCAAGGAATCTTTTAGATTCCCCCTAGATTCCTCAAAGATTCCAATCCATGGCTGGACTGGAAATCTGCAACTCAAAAGGTGAATCTGACCTCGCCATTGTGATCCCTGCGAAAAACCATGAAAAACGACTATAAACTTGACTATATTCCTTCATGGAGAAAAATTACCTCCTCGGGAAAATTGCAAGGATCATGGTTCTGCTCTTTGTTTTTGTAGCAGTGATGGTTCCACTTGCATACTGAAAATGGCCAAAAAATGCAGAGCTTTGATGTAGAAACAGACAACGCCATTGCGTTCGTGGCGTCGAGAAGCGCTGAAACCATATAAAATTTTTCAAATTTTGACAAGATGAAATTTTGCCCCTCTTGCAAAATTCTGCCTCGAATCGCGTGCACTGCCTCTTCTGTCTGGGCACACTGAAAACTGCGTTTTAAATAAAATTTTGCTGACAGATTTCTCAAGAATTCAACTGTGGTGCGTTGGTTGAGGCTCTGGTTAATAGGGAGGAGGTCAGGAGGTTAAACCCCGCCTCCTCTTTTTTTATACATTATAACAAATTTTTTTTTTGTTTAAAATTTTCAGTTGGGTCGGGCCCGCCTTTGGCGGCCCACCCACCGTACCCACCTCCACTGGTTCCCGTGATGTTTTTTGTTAACGTGGGTTGGGTCCATGCCTGGTCATACCACCCAACTCCCAACTCCGTTTGTTATGAGGGTGGTGGGGTGGCGGGGTCATGGCTGCCCACCCCTTGTTGTTGGTTCCATGGGAGGGGCTGGGGGTCATGGCTGCCCACCCCTTGTTGTTGGTTCCGTGGTTCCGTGGGAGGGTTCGGGGGTCATGGCCCGCCCCTCCACTATATATATATATTTTTTGGTTGGTTATGAGCAGAGGGGGTGGCGGGGTTGGTGGCCCCCACCCCCCTTTTTTTTTTGTTATTAAAAAAACAATATGCAACTTTTTGGAAATTCGGTTTTTGACTGAAGGAGACAATTTAACGAGGCCACGATTTTGCCTGAAATCTGGCCAGAGTTGGCCGGATTTCATCTACGGGGAATGGTCGAAATTGCGGCCTCCTTAAGTCTGCCTAGTTAGCGAAAGTCAACCCAACTTTGACTGCCTCTATCTCCTTCATCCGGACTTGGATTGATGAACCGTTCACACCGTCACGATCAGAACGACGAGATCTACGTTGTGGTCTTGGTTCAAGCATAATCCAAACACTTCTATTTTTGAGCTTTCCTAAGTTCTCTTTGTCCTGTGTGTGTCTCTAGAGCCACCTAGATCAATCCTCCCCATTGAGGAGATTTTGGTCCTCCAAAAGCACATTGAAAAAATAATCTACAACTTTCTTTGTACCTCGTCTGCATCACAAGCATCTTGAAAAGGCCTCGCTTCCATCTCCTTCACCTTTATCCTTCAGAGCCTTAGGCGATGAGCCGACACCTGCAACCTCTGCAACCCGTCGTACATCGTTTTGCAAATTACATGCTTGACTTTCATGACCAACTAATGAACCAAACATCCCACACTTGCCACGAGTTTATAACACACATTCGGTGGTCAAGTTTACAACAAGATGGATGCAGTACCCCAGCTACGATAACAAGGCCAATATATCATTGTTGCTTCAACAAGTGATGGAAAACACATTATCACTGCAACACATGATTTACAATCATAAGGCCAAACAATATTGTCTTGACAAGTGATGGAAACTTGACATCACTTTTAAAGTTAACATGCAACCCAAAACATCATTGTTGCTGAGCAAGTGATGGAAAACACATCATCACTTTTACATCTTAAAATGCAACAAATGATTTACAAAAGTATGACCATGAAATGCTAACATATCTAGAAACCATTTTTCACTTATCAAGGTGAATGGGTCGCCTCCTTGTGGCGATTTTGCTTGTCAAACAATTGTTTCACCTGGTTCACGCACTGACACTTTGTCTTTAAGGCACTGCTTTGGATGGAGCCTCCAACAAGTGGCTCTTTGATGGCCACTTTTGTTGCAATGATTGCAATAGGTTTTCTTCCTCCAGATCTGCTTAAGATGTTTATTTACTTGCTCTTGAGAGGGTCTTTCATGCCTCATCCTTTTGTGTGCTGCCATTCTTTTCCAACACTTAGAAAATGTATGGTTATGTAATCCACAAAAGGTACATGTCTTTCGATGCCATGTTCTATGTTCATCATTAACAACATGATCATAATCGAAATGAACATTCGAATGTCGAACGTGGTTATACATTTCCTTGCCATCTCTGGTGTAAGTATGGCGATGAGAGTTTTCCTCATCTCTTTCCCTGCAATGGAAATTGCCATGGGATGATGGGGATGTTTTTCCATCATTCTTTTTCCTCGACGATTTTGACGATGTCGCAAAATAATCTGACAGCTTCGAGCATTCTCCTTTGGTGTATCTCAAGCCTGGAAATTGAGGTCTCTACACAACTTCCAATGGTTGAATTATGCCTTGGTTATTAACACCAAGTTCTTCTTCCTTCTCGTGCTTCGTCCTGGTAAGGAGCCTCATGTTTGTCCCTGTAATTGGGATCTCCAAATCTCCAACAGAAATAATAATATGTGAAGATGAAACTGAAAGGAAATCAACATCTTTTACCTCCTCTGTCGATTTGGAAAGAATTAATGAGGGTTGCTCATCATCTGTCGTTGGTGGTTCACTAGCCATCGCAGCGCATTCCCCAACTTCCTTTCTGACATACCAAAGTCCTGTTCGACAGGGAAGTTCTTCTACTTTGATGGGATTGACAATGCCTTCGCCATTAATGCCCAATCTTTTCCCTTCATACCCCATTTTATTCAATAGTTTTGAACCAATTCCTATGGTATGATTTTCGAAAACAGCGAAATCATTATCAGGAAACATACATGAATATGGAGAACTACCTTTTACCTCACATGGGTCACACTGCAGCTTTTCCAAGGCCTCGTCCTTTTCTTGCAGTTGTCATAGCAAACTTTGTTTTTCCTCTTTCTCTTCATGTAGATGCATCTTCAATTCAACGTTCTCTGTTTGAAGATTTTGCTTGTTGTGCTTTAGTTCTTCCAGGGCTTCTTCCGTGGCTTGCAACTGAAGCCGTAATTGCTCCTTTTCCTCTGTCTCTTTCTAGAGAGTTTCATACATTATCTCTACCCTTTTGGAAATGTTGAGCATGGTCTCGTACATCTCTTTTTCATCCTCTGTTGCTTCACGTTCCATTGTTCACACTACAATTCACATCAACGCAAAGACCGCTCCGATACCACTTGATCCAGGTCTGGGTATGATGATGGACCCTTCCAAGACCTTTTACTTTCGTGATGTGTTAAATTTAATTTTTAAAAGAACATAAATGAATACATGTGCATGCTGTAAAGAAGAGGAACATGTCAATCATCAACAACATAAAAAATAAGCCGTTGATAACGAAGTTCGTTCAGGTGGGACTACATCTCCGGGCCCTGGTGTCAAGATGGTGTAGGTCGCTGCATTAAGTGTTGTAAATAGTAATGATGTACATAAGAGGTGATGTCGTTATCATACTAGGAAAATGCCCTCACGTAAGAATGATGCCAAAATATTTTCCACTACAGGAACTCTCAGTGAAAAGACTCCTATCCGTATGACACAAAACTCATGCACAATGAGTGTCCCACCAACATGGCATAAAAGGGATCTCAAAGCAAACATGCATGGCGACACATGAGTATCCCATCAACATACAACAAAAGGATCTCAAAACGCAACATGACAATAAGTTCATCACACAAATGATTCCGCATCACATCAAGCAAGAATCGTGAAAATGAGTAAGAAACATGATCCCACATCAAACATCAAGCAAGGACCTGTGCAGCGCAATGAATAGCAAAAGAAGTACATGAACACTGCATATACCTCACAACCAAGGGCCATCTAAAGAAGCATATGTCAAACTTCTAAAACTGCTCGGACCATCGATGTCATGACATCAATCGCATAACTACTCGCACATGGATGTTGAAACCTGCATTCCACTTAGAAAAGTGGCTGAATAATAGAATGAGAGAATGAGAAATTTGAATGCACCATCATATTTTTGATGTCGAATAGTGCAAAATCGACTGTCCAATTTTTGAATTCTGAGAAATTGAGAATTTGGGGCTCAAGGAATCTTTTAGATTCCCCCTAGATTCCTCAAAGATTCTACTCCATGAATGGACTGGAAATTTGCAACTCAAAAGGTGAATCTGACCTCACCATTCCGATCCCTATGGAAAACCATGAAAAATGACTGTAAACTTGACTATATTTTGACATGGAGAAAAATTACCTCCTCGGGAAAATTGCAAGGATCATGGTTCTGCTCCATGTTTTTGTAGCAGTGATGGTTCCATTTTCATACAAAAAATGGGAAAACAATGCAGAGCTCTAATGCAGAAACGGACAATGCCATTGCATTCATGGCGTCGATAAGTGTTGAAACCATATAAAATTCGTCAAATTCTGACAAGATGAAATTTCGCCTCTACTGCAAAATTCTGCCTCGAACCGCGTGCATTGCCTCCTCTGCCTGGGCACACTGAAAACTGCGTTTTAAATAAAATGTTGCTGACAGATTTCTCAAGAATTCTGTTGTGGTGCGTTGGTTGAGGATTTGGTTAATAGGGAGGGGGTCAGGAGGTCAAACCCCGCCTCCTCCTTTTTTATACATTACAACAAAAAAAATTTAATTTAAAATTTTCGGTTGGGTCGGCCCCGGCCACCGTACCCACCTTCGTTGGTTCCCATGCTATTTTTTGTTAACGTCGGTTGGATTCGTGCCCCAAGGGCCACCCCACCCAACTCCCAACTCCGTTTGTTATGAGGGTGGTGGGGTGGCGAGGTCATGACCGCCCACCCCTTGTTGTTGGTTCCGTGGTTCTTCGGGAGGGGCTGGGGGTCATGGCCCGCCCCTCCACTATATATATATATTTTTGGTTGGTTATGAGCGGAGTGGGTGGTGGGGTTGGTGGCCTCCACTCCCCTTTTTTTATATTTTTTTGTGATTAAAAAAATAATATGCAGCTTTTTGGAAATTCAGTTTTTGATCGAAGGAGACAATTTAACGAGGCCATGATTTTTCCCGGAATCTAGCCGAAGTTGGCCGGATTCCATCCGCCGGGAAAGGTCAAAATTGCGGCCTCCTTAAGCCTACCCAGTTAGCAAAAGTCAACCTAACTTTGATTGCCTCTATCTCCTTCATCCAGACTTGGATTGATGAACCATTCACACCACCGCGATCAAAACGATGAGATCTACACTATAGTCCTAGTTCGAGCATAATCCAAACACTTTTAGTTTTGAACTTTCCTAAGTCCTCTTTGTCCTGTGTGTGTCTCTGGAGCCACCTGGATCAATCTGGCCCAAGGCTTGTCTTTTTTGAACCACTTGAGAGTGGCTTCTAGCTCTCCCAGAGAGGCTTCTTTTGTTAGTTCCCTTTCCTCCTCATGATCCACAAATCGTGGGAAGAGCTGTGCCACTTGAATAATTTTAGCCAGGTTTACTTCCTGAGGCGCACTGTAGTTTTTTTTGAAATATGAGGTTGCCAGTGATGCCAGAAGCGGGAAGGTGTTGATAGAATGATCATGATCATCCTTTAGTTGCCAGATTGTGTTAATAGCCTTCCTCCCATTGGAATATTTGTGATAGAACTTAGTATTATCATCCCCTTCCTGCATCCAAATCGCCCTACTTCTCAGTCTCTAGACTTCTTCACGGTCCCTAAGAATTTTTCCTTTGGTTGTGTAAAGTGAGGAGATCCTATCCTTGTGTTCATTTGATCTGTATATCCCCCATGATTATTTTCAAATGCTGCTACGTCAGCTTCGATCTGCCTCAGGGATTGATCATCCAAGATTCTTTTATTTTGTGCCCAAATTTTGGATAGCTTCTTCAGCTCCGAGAGATTATGCACGAAACCATTTATAATGTTCCCCCCAGCCCCAGTTGCGTTGGACATCCAAAAGTCTATGACCATACGAATGTAAGAGGCTTCCTTCAGCCAAGCTGAGAAGAATTTATATGGACCTTTAGGTTTAGCCCAACCCCCATCTATTTCTGTGTATGTTGGTAGGTGATCGGAGATACCTCCTGATCCCACCCACTGTCTAATATTGTAGCCATATTCCAATAAATTCTCCTTGACCAGAAAACGAACTAGTCTGCGAGTGAGGTTATCATCCCCTGTCCTATTGTTCCTCCAGGTTACTTGGATCTTTGCAGAGGGGATGTCTATCAGATGGTGGGATTCCAAAGTAGTTTCAAAGTATTTCAAAAGAGTATCTCTTTGTGGTCGATGACCCCAGGATTTAGAGTGGCCGATTGAGAAGTTAAGATCTCCACCCAAAATGATATTGTCCATTTGTAAAATGTCAGATCCTAGTAATTTGTCCCGGAAATTGGGCATGTGGTGACACGGTCCATAAATGTTGAAGATTCGAAAATCTATATCGAGATCTGCTGAGTGTATATTTGCTCTGATGTGCCCAGACCCTCCCCAACAATTGAGTAGTTTTATGGAGCGGGAATTGTATCCCATTTCTATACCCCTAGATCTGCCATGGGCATCAAGACAAGTAAATGCCCATCCACGTAGCATTGTTCCAAGGGTGTGAGATATGGCTTCAACAGGTCTAAGAGTTTCCTGTAAGAATATGATATCTAAAGGGTCGGCCACAAGTAACCGGCGAAGTGCTAATTTTTTATCGGGCCTAGTTAGCCCTCTATAGTTAATTGAGACAATCTTCATTGGGGGGGGGGGGGGTGTGGGGGGCGCTATGGGGGCGTCTCTTGCTCTAAGTACCCCAAGGATGGTAGCCTATCTGCCGGATGCAATCTCATCTCCAGCCAGGCTTTGTGCTTTCTTAAGAGAGGAAGGTCAACCACGCGGGATCTTAAGCGAAAGAGGGGAGGGGACGAGGTCGAGCCCGACGTGGTTTGATGCCTGACGCTTAGTCTTAGATCGGGTCAGATACCTAGTGGAGGGGAGACCAGAGACAGATGTAGGTGGAGGAAGCAAAAGTGATGCAGAAAGGATGGGAGGGGTGGGGGAGAAAGAGGAAAGGGGGGAACCAAGAGGGCAGGACAAAGGGATAGAGGACAAGGGGAGGGCAGCTAATCCCAAACCAATGCCAGGGGTTGAAATAATAAAATCAAGAACAAAAGAGCTTAAATGTGAGGAAATAGATGTGGAAATGCACTTACTCGAAGTGTCCGCATCCCTGACAGCCGCCATGGATCTAGTGTGCGGAGGAGAAGGTGGTCTATGTGGAGGTCTGCCTCACTTTTCCGGGATAGGCTGTGAGGGGGCCGCTTCCTTGGCTGAAGGTTCCGCCCGGACTTATGAATCAACATGTTGGGGCTGTTCTCCATGCTTCGACGATGCCTAAACCAGTGATTCCTTTCCAGGTGCCTTCTTGTTTGCTTGCCCATTGAGAGGGCAGTCCTTGAATAAATTCCCAACTTTGTGGCATCTCCTGCACCTGAAAGGGACTCCCTCATAGTCGAGAGTTTATCTCCCGGTGGAATTCCTCCACTGAATGTTGATATGCTCTAGCAGATCATCCATAGTATCCATATGCACCAATATCCTTGCGTATGCCATACGCCTAGTGGTCTGGTAGGATCTATCAAATGTTAAGAAGGTACCTAGGGCATTTCCAATGCGCCTAAAAACATCCCCCATCTAGAAATGTAATGGTAAACAAGGGAGGCCGACCCAGAGGCGGCCAACAACAACCCGTTCTTGTTCTGGATCAAACAGGGGAGTCCATCTTCACAGAAGAACTGACGCTTGATCAATATGCCATATTGTGGAGAGCACCCAATTGGTGTGTTCCAACCTATCAAAACGTAGAGCAAACCAGCCTTTTACAAAGGTTTGTATGAAAGGAGGGTCGTTCAGGTGATGGCCCCAAACCTTAGATGCCCATTGTTGTAGCCTCTCTACACTGTAATGTCTGCCTCAGACTCAACCCACTAAAACCTTCTCAACTATATCCATGGAGTCGAGTAGTTGCGTGTCCTCAGTCAGTTTGAGGAAGACCTCGTAGACTTTTATCTTGAGGCACTTCTTCTTCCTAGATGCCCTTGTTCTCTCTACTTCGGTGCGCTCTGCTTCGGTGTACTGCTGCGCTGCTATCGAGTGTGGGGGAACCCTAGATCCAGCTGAAGCCGTCAATGGCACAAAGGTAAAAATGCCGGAAATGGGGGAAATGCCTATGAGGCTACCCAGTGGAGGAGCGGACGAGGTCGACAGAGTGATTGGGGCGGACACATGAGTTTTTGAAGCCGAGAGGTGGTCCACCGAAGGGTTGCATGAATTAGTAAATGGTGGATTCGAAGTTGGGACCTCCGAGAGGGTTTGATCACTAGGGTTTGGTGGGAGGTCCACGAAACTGAATGAGGAAGGTGATAAGGGTTGGGATATGAGGTCCGACAGAGACGGGGCATCTTTCGGGAGGGTTATACAGGAGACCTTGGTGCCAGAGATGGAGGGCAAAGCGTTAATGACTTCAAAAAGTTTGCTTCGAAGGAAAAAAAACCAGCCGGAGAAGAATGTGGTTGTGTCCAGATAGGCACGTCCTCCAACGGATCCGCCGAATAATCTATTAATACTTCCATAACTGTCACAACTGATTTGCATCGGCTACCTATAGGGGTGATGGGGCTCTCGTAGTTGTAATTGTAATGGCGATAGTGGCGGGCGTAATACAACTTAGCTAAGAAACAAACCCTTCAGTAAGAAAATGTCGCATGTGATCGTGCCCATTACAAAAGATGAGGTGGGTTACGGACTGTGTGGCAGAAGTGGGTCTGTTACGGTGGGAGAAGCTGGAACCGTACTGTATCTTCTGAACTTGACTGCAGATGGTCCCGAGCTCATTGTGTATCCGGAACCCTTTTCCCTTTCTCCATGTATCAACCTTAATTGATAATTATAAACATAATTACAATTTTAAAAACCTTATTTCAAAATAGATATTTCTATTCACATAATTATTTATAAATATAAGTCTTTTAACTAAAATATTAGGTTGAAGTATTCAAAAAAGAAATCTCCATTATTTATAAATTGATGCAATTGTATCCAAATTATAGAGAAGTGGGCCCATCCTATAAAAGGTGGGCCCATAGTGTATCAACTTAGACGTGAAGAACTAAAACTTCTTGTTATGAAAGGGCCCACTTGAAGAATTGAAAATCTTTGCGAAAGCCAACAATAGCTAGAAATATACATATACAACTAGGGCTTATGCAGTGGTAGTCCCATTAGTCTAAATAATTCTTTCTCAAGTTTACCATGAAAATAAATGTTAACTTTGTATGACACTTATGAGGCAAATAATTACTCTAAATCTTTTAAAGAGAATAAATATTTTTTTACATTATCTTGCAAGGAAGGTAACTAACTATAAAAATGCCCAGAAGGCAATACAATAGCCATGTAGATGTCCCCTTCTTTATGAGTCATTTTTGTGTTTTTATATATATAAAGATGTCCCCTTTATGATTCATTTTTTCGTTTTGATAGATATATATCCTTTTCTTTATGATTCATTTTTTTTGTTTTTTTATTAAAGTAATTATTTGCTTAAGTGTGCATTATACCAATAACGAATTAAAAAAAATATATTTTGATTTATGAGTTATAAATAAAAATGATATCTTGATTTATGGGTTATAAATTAATTTTTGTTTTATATTGTTAAATTATTGAAGTACTTATTTTCTCAAGCACGAAGCACACAATTATAAAAAAGTATTCTACGTTCAGCTAAGTTGGCATGGGCAGAAAGAGCGAACCATTATCATGAACAACTCATTAAACAATAAAATCAATCCAACGATGATGGCTAGCTTTTTATCAAATGAATTAAAGTATTAACTATATATCATTGACCTGCGTTCAGAAGTCTGGTGAGGAAGTTTATGGTTTTGTTACGAATAAAAGTGGTAAAGATAGGGATTAATTACATTACTATTTTAATTCGCTCTCACTCACAGGATTTACGGGAATTCAATAAATTTATTTTTAATTAATTATAATTTTATTTTAAAATTTAAATAACTATATTAATATTGATTTATGGAAAAGTTAGGTTTAAAAATGAAATTATAAAACATTATATTTTTTATAAATTTAATTGTTGGTAATATTGTAATTATACACATGTATTGGGTAAATTACTCTTTTTTCATTTTAGTTCTTAACAAATTGTGTTTTTGATAGGATTTTATTTAGTGGATAAGAGTATCTATAGGCGCTCTTTAGATTGCTCCTCTGATCAATGGGCGCCCGACTCCTTTTTGCTCGACCTCACGGGGTCTGAGACAGAGATGTCCTCTATCCACCTCATTTATATTATTATGGCAGAAAGCCTTAGTAGAAGAATGGAAGCTGCAAGGGAGGACAAGTATCTTCTTGGTCTCAGTATAGTCAAGAATGTGAAAGAGATTAATCACTTGCAGTTTGCTGATGATACTCCCCTTCTTGGAGGGGCCTCTAGAATCATAACGACGCGATTCAAAGAGGTCACAACTATTTGCAGGTTTTTGGAGGTGTGGTTAATAAAAAGAAAAACTTGCTAATCAGATAGAATTGATCAAAAAATACATTGCAAGAAATTTCTCACATCTTGGGATTCCCTATTGCCAAAAATTGGAGATCGTTTCCTTACCTCGAAATCCAAATTTCGTTGGGGCCATCCTCTCGAGAGGATTGGGATGCGGTTCTTCAGAAAATTCAAAAAATAATTCAATTTTGGGGAACCCAATGGTTGAATGTGGTTGGGAAAGCAATTCTTATAAAACCAGTTCTCTCTGCTCTTCCCATTTATATTGGCTCGGGTTTATTGGCTCTTAAAAGTATTATCCATAGCATGAGCAACATGATTAGGAAATTTTTGTGGTAGGGTGGGAAAATAATGAGAAAATTTTTCATTTAGTAAATTGGAATACAGTTAGGCTCCCAAAAAACTTGGGGGGTTAGCAATAAAGGACCCATATGAACTTAGCTTTAGGAGCCAAGCTAGTATGGAGATTGTTGATAGAATCCAAAGAGTGGTGGAAGTAGACCTTATTGAGGAAGTACTTTCATGAAAATTATTTGCTCAGGCCTTAGAATGAAGAATGGGAAGGCCATGGGACTAAAATTTGGAAATTATGTAAAGCCTCAGCCTTAGTGGTGTTGGAAAATCTAGTGTGGAAAACAGGAAATGGAAGGTGAATTAGAATTTGGAGGGATCAAATCCTTCCTAATAATCTAATGAGGAATGATCAAGAGGTCTGGGATTTGGAAAGGTGGATGGAGGAACATGGAATGAGAAATTTTGCTGACATATCTGTTTGGGATGAAAATGGATTGTGGGTGGATTGGATTTTCCCCAATTAACCCTCCCATTTGCTCGAGGCATGGGTATTATTGGTAAAATCCCTTAAAGGCTATGCGTCAATTACTTCTAATTGATTGGATCGACAAATATGGGTGTGAGGTAAACAAACTCATTACTCGGTGAAAGAAGGCTATGAAACATTAATCAAGAAGATTCCACATCCTCATCCATCTAGAATATGGAGTGAGGTTTGGAACAAGGATGGTATTCTGAAGGTTAACACATTCTGCTGGGAGTTGGTACATGACAAAATTTTAATTGCAGAGAACTTAAAAAAAAAAAACATATCTAGGGCCCGTCAAGGTGTGTGCTATGTGGAAATGCTGAAGAAGACATTTCTCATATCTTTTTTCATTGCCCTTTTTCTTTAGAAGTGTGGAGATCAACATTGCATCCAATAAGTCGAATTCATTCTATTCCTGCAAATTGGTATGAAATGTTCGAGAACCGAAGCTCTCACCCCTTGTGGAGCCATGGTTCCACTTAAATTATCTCCAAGTGTCGGGTAGTCATTCTGAAATATCTTTGTTGGGCAATTTGGCTCGCTAGGAATAATGTTATCTTTAAGGAAATCAAGCTTGTTATTTCATCAAATGCTTGGAAAGATCCCCAACTACTATTTGAAGCAATTTCTTCAAAATGATTCAAATCAGATGATATGGATAATCTATTGGAAGCTAAGAAAGAATGACTCAATGTAAAAAAGTCTCCAAATAAAAATGGAAGACCTATTCATAGTCAAGGGAAGATGCCCTTCCTCATTCGTATGCCAAGTAACTAGTTTGCAGAGTGGAGGCAATCACTAGGAAGACATCAACTCTTTGCCTTGATGGAAAAATTGAGAAAAAGTTCACGTGGGGGTTGGGTTATGACTCAAACAACTACGTGGAAGAACTTGGAATTTGGGATGGACCAAAGATTACAGTGACCGAAGGAATCCTCCATTTAAGTGTCTTTGGAGACTCTCTCATCACTATACAAAACTACTACAAAATGAAGATCCTCAAGGAAAATGACACAAGACCAAACTTTCAAAGAATCCAATTATTTATGGAAAAAATTGAAACCTTGGAGTTCTACCATATCAAGCAGATTGTAACATGTTGGAAGATGCCCAAGCTAACATTGGGGTTAATTTGGATCAAAGAGGTTTGTTAGAGGCGCTTGGAAAAATAATCAAATGTCACATACCATGATCATAATTAATCTAAGGTCCTCGATTTGGCTGAAGGTCATTAAGGAGGAATTAGTGTCATGACAGGAAGCATTATTACGACAATAATTCCAAGGCACATATGTTCTTCGGTGAATGTTCCTGCAGATTGTTGGATCCTTCATTCAACAGGTGAGAAAATGCGAGAAGCAAGGTTTAGCATTCAGACAGGTGGGATGGCGTTGACATGGTTTTAAGGTCGCCCAACAGAGAATGATTTATTAGTACCATCGCCAAGGGAGGACGATCCTATTCGATCACGTGCGTTTACAATCCAGCCCAGACAACAATGAAAATTCAATTATTCGCAGAGCAACAAAACGAGAAGGCATTAAAATATGAAGGGACTCCCCCCGCCATCAATTTGGAGTCTCGTTTGGCTATAAAAGGATGGTTGTGCAGGCTTCAAGTGCAATGGCTCTCCATTCAACTCCTCCGCATTAAAGGTATGGCTTCTTCATGAGGAAATGGCGCTAGTGGCCCTCTCGATGAGATTGAGTGGCATTAAAGCAAGAATTCGAGGAGATGATTTCCAGGATTGGTGGGCAAATTATCTCTGAGGCTTGTTCTCGTTTTGCTCTGGTCTCGAGCCAGCTAGAAAGCTTAAAAATGGATGTTGAAAATGTGTAGGTATCAGTGGAGGTAATAGAAACCAAGATAGAAAACTTGGATTACAAAGTGGACAATTAAGAGGTTAATGTGGAGTGTGCAGTTATTAATGTTATGAAGGAGGCATTTGGCCTCAATGATAATGCTGAGTAGGACATGGAGTCTGGTGATGGTGGGGCTCTCCCTTTGTCATTCTTTGACTGACATGGGCCACAACAGGTATAGGGTTAGCAAGTGCCAGTGGATTCACCTTAGAAGGAGGAAGCAGATAAGGCAGACATTGACGAATATGACGAGAAAAATGAGCAAGGCAACGAGTAGTTAACTTTATAACTATAGGTATAATATGTTATGTAGATATGTTAGTATTAATGAGGATTTTTGAAGAAATTATAAGAAAAATGTTGTAGTAATTCTATAAAATATATCGCTGAATATTAAAAGACACTAGTCAAAGCAATTTTGGAGGACTGTGGAAATTATGTTGCTTTTGAATGTAATGGTGTGATTAATAGAAAATTACCTTAAAAAAAATATTGTAATAATTATTTTTAGAAATTTTATTTTAATAACTTTATATTTTTAAAATTTATAAAAAATGTCCAATTTAAAAATTAATATTATTTTGAATATTAATTTTTATAAAATTTGTATTTTTTTCCTCAATTTCCTATAAGTTAGTATTTCGTAGCATTCTACATCCACAAAAATGTGTGATTCTTTTTTCCTTTTAAAATAAAAATACAATATTTTCTAAATAAAAAACAATGCTAACCATAATTAAAAACAAAAATGAATATACCTATTTGGTTAGTGGTTAGTTTTAATTAAAGCATTATAAAATAGTAATAATCCGAGTGTCATTGGGCTTCCTTGGTTTGTTGTTGATATTATGTGTTTTGAGTTGTTGTTGATATCACAACCCAGAGGATGTGGTAAAGAATATTTTACTCTCACTCTCAATCATAAATAAAATATTATGATGTCCATGTGAAATAAGATAATTTTATATCAACTTAAAAAAATATAAAAGTAATTAAAAGTAGAAAACATATTGTTGTGTGGAGAGGCACATTCTATAGTCCAATATGAGGAAAATGTGTATCAAGTTGACAAGCGTCCCTTTAAAAATAAAGATAAAATATTCTCAAAATAAGAAAAACAATGTCTACTATAATTAAAAACAAAAATGAATATAACTATTTCGTTATAAAATGTTGATAATAATTCTACTCTCACTTTGCTTGCAAGATTTGCTGTGGACATTACAACTCAAGAAGATGTAAACATATTTCACTCTCACTCTCAACCATAAATAAAATATTTAAATGTTAATGAGAAATAACCAAATTTTATATCAATTTTTAAAAATAAAATAATAAAAAGTATAAGGAAAAAATATATTTCAATTTTGAATGTGGAAAAGTATAATTTTTATGTGTGTTAAAAAATTTCAAGACAAGATTTAGATAAACTATTTAAATATTCATACTAAAAAATTTATTTCAATATCTCTCACACACATATAAGAGATAAAGAAAATAAGTATATATATTGAAAGTAAAAAAAATCAATTATTTCCTAACAAAAATTCCTAATAAGAATAATAAAAGAGTAGTATGTAGTTGAATTGTTAAGATAAAATTAATGTGTGGCATTTAAAAAACATTAATAATAATAATAATAAAAAAATGGATTATAAATAAAATATTTTAATCATTTTGGCTCTTTTTAGATACATTTTTCATAAGTTTAAGTTATGTAGTCAACATAATCCAACCACTCAATGATATTTTCAATCGGTTGAATCCATTTATACATTAAAAAATGTAATTTAAATAATGAATTTTTTTTATATTGCACTATGGTATCGAAACTATTTTTTATCATGAAAAATATATCAACTATTTTCTATATTTCCTAAAAAATCCACGAGAAACATTCATATTTAAATGTATACATATATTATTCATTAGTTTAAACAACCACATGTCCTTTTAACCATTAGCTACTTTTTATTATTTCAAAAAAAGTAATATACTTAAAATATGTTAATAGCTTTATGATCATAATATAATAAATAATAAAATGTTTAAAAAAAATTATATTGAACATTCATTATGTAAATATTATTAGTTATAGAACGATTATTATCATGATATTTATTTACAATTATGATAATATTTTAATAATATATTTTAGGTATACTACAGAAACCTTTCTCAAATTTAAGATTACTTAGATTTGATGAGATTTTTTGAAATCGCTAGGAAAAATGTGTCCTTTTGTAACTTTTTTCAATTAAAAAGTGTTTAATATAAGGGACATGCTTCCTATTAAGATTCTATTCTTAAATTTGAATGGGTTCGTAGATTTTCAAAAGTTTATCCATATAATGTAACAACCCTTGGTTGATTTCCTATGTAAATAAAAACAAGACCAGGGTCATGGGACAGGTATTCCAAGCTAAGTGGTCGGTAAACATCATAACATGCATCACTTGTGATTAATTAATGGCTATGGAAATTGACAAAGGCAAAGAGACAATATTTGACATTTAATTATGAAAATAAAGGAAAATATGAGAAAAGGAAGGTGAAGAGACACAAATATGCATGCAAGAGAAATTAAAGGAAAAATGAAGGAAGATGAACATCACCCGTGATGCTCCCAATAATTATTTTGTTCTTTCTCTCAACCACCCATTTATGTTGTGGGTTATGCGGTGCTGTCAACACTCGTTGAATTCCTTCCTTTCCATAAATTTTTTTAAACTCATTCGACACGTACTCACCACTGCTATCGCCCCTTATAGACTTCACGTTCTAGTCAGTCTCTTTCTTAACAAGATCTTTAAACTAAACAAATTTGGGGAATGCATGGTTTTTATTATGCATGAAGAAGATCCAACATGTCTATGAGAAATCATCCACAAATATAACATAATACCTATTCTTGATAGAGGAGGTTGTTGAGAAATGTCCACATACATCAGAGTGGATCCTTTCAAGGATTACATGCACCCTGTTGTCTCGATCATTGAAGGTGGATTTTGTGTACTTCCCTAGTGTACAACCTTTGCATGTATCCTGTTGCTTTAGTGCTCCATTAGGAAGGCCTGTAGAAATATGCTGCATTATCTTCAAAGTGACATGATGGAAATAGTCAAGTCTTCTATGCCATAATTCATCGACATCTCGACTCTACACCTTCTCTGCTTTTGTGTTGAATGCTACACAATCTTACACATCTAATTTGTAGAGATTCTTCACTCAAACCCTAATCTTCTTCACTTGTCTGTGGCCATATGTCTCAAGAAAGCCTTTCTTTTGTTGAATATCACATCGTAGCCATGGTCTTCCAACATTACGACGAAAATTAGATTCTTCTTTAGAGCCGACACATACATCAAATCCTTGAGCATGAGAGGGGATTTAGACTCCCTTTGAAAAGTAACTATACCAATGACAGTTGCGTTATACCTTCCATCATCTCCCATATCGATGTGCATATGGAGATCCTTCTCCTCTAAGTCACTGAATAATTCTTTGTTTCCCGTCATGTGGAATGAGGCATTGCTGTCGAGATACCACACACTACCCATCACTGTGCATGCCATGCATGCAATGAGGGTAAAATCAAGTTCGAACTGTGAAGCCAAGGCTTCATCCACTCCTCCTCATGTAGTCTTCTTGCTTGCATTATTGTGTGGACATTTCGTGACATAGTGTCCTAGTTAATGATAGTGAAAGCACTTGATTTTGGATAAGTATTTCTTCTTGCCCCCTTGATCTGATTCTACTTTAGATCGGGATTTCTTCACTTTCCCTTTCTTTTCCTTTCCGTCCAAGGCACAATTCTCCTCATCATCACCCTTGGATGAGGTTTTGTCTCTGGTGTTCCGCCTTATCTCCTCCTGTAGCAAATCAGACCAAAGGCGTTCCTAATTTGGTATATTCTCCCTCCCATTTACCAAATATTAGTAGCTGTGCCAACTCTTGGGAAGACCTAGAAGTGCTAGGCTTACCAGATCAACCTATGCTACAGTAACACCAACTTGACCAAGTTCATCACAACATTGTGTGAACTTGCTGAGGTATTATGGAATTGTGTCGCCCTTCTGCATCTTGATATTCCAAAGCTTGTCCTTCAGTGCTAGTTTCCTGTGGTCACTATTGTTCTGGAACAAATTTGTCAAGGCCTACCACATTGCATATGGATTCTCTTTCTTATGGAGATTCAAGACAATATGGTCTCAAAATCCCTCCATTATGATCCTCCTCGCCTTTGCTACACACTTCTTCCATTCTTCTAGATCTTGAACATCAGATGTTGGAGGTTTCAGGATATCATTATCTATGAATTGCTTCAGCACATTTTCTTCCAACACTACCTCCATCTTGTCCTTCCAAGCAACATAATTCGAGCTACCCTCAAGGGAATACTTGAGTCTTAGTCCATAGAAAGCCATCCTGCTAGCTCTAAAGAATTGATCCTGCAAATTCGATCAACTTGCAAAGACAACTTTGAATTCTATTCTCTATTGTGATTCCTGCTCTGATAACATGTAGAAATTTAATGTGTAGATTCAAAACTACTCATGAAATTTACTAGATCATAAGACTTGAAGCCACTCTACTCATCTGCAGAATCAAATCACGATCGAGAACACAAATCATTAACATGCATCAAGATTCAACACACATACATAGAGATTTATCTATAGGAAAAAAAACTTCTTAAAACCCCTTACTATCTGTATTTCATTAATCAAAGAATAGAGAAGAAATACAATGCATGCTCAAGCTTGAGCAACCTCAGCACTAGTATAATCTATCTCACTACCTCACAGAGTGACTCAAGCCAATAGTTAGCTAAATTCTCAACCTGCTAAGCTCCTATTTCCTTGCGCTATCCCCTTGGGAATTAAGCCCTTATTAATTAGGAAATTCACCAATTTGGATTGCGCAATTGCTTTAGGCCCTTCTTTGACTGCATGCAACATCTGTACAACTTGAAATAGTTTACAATTGATAGTACACTTCCCTTGAAATCCAATCTCAACTGGGTAACTCGAATTCTCTACATGCATGAGTTAATGATTGATAAGTTTAACTAGATGATCACTTAGTGTGGAAAAGGTTACACAACCTTGACTGAACCTCCACTAATTCTACTAAGAGTGATAACTAGTTACACTGAAAATAACTCAAATTAACTGAAATATATTGCTATAAATTAGAAATCAAACATGTAGAACTGAACTCAAGTGTCTCCAACTCAAATTTACTGATTTCACTGTGTGACAAGATCCATGTCACCTCAGTTAACTACTTCCAAGTATTTTACTGAAATTGAAATTCGAATTTCTCCTAATTTAACCAAGGCACAATTAAATTAGGGTTTTCTTGCTGCATTTTCAATAGGTTTTTTTACAATACCATAGGCCAATACCATGGCTTATCAATACCACATGCCAAAAAAATATAAGGCATTTCATATCACACTTCTTCATATGAGATTTTTTTTAACTAATGAATTTAATGAAAAGGGAAAAAAATGCATTAACTACTTTGGAAATAAATTTCATATTTTGAATTGTGTATACTACTAAGAATATTCTAGAAAATTATATGGAGGTTAAATATCCACCATCCACCTAATAATTATTGATAATTAAAGTAAAATTATAGAAACCCTATTCCAAAATAAAAACATCTATGGACATAAATCAACATAATTAATAAACTTATAAATAAAATATCTATATACATAATATTAAATATTAGTTTATAAAATATGTAAAGTTACAAACTTATTATTAAATCACTCAAACATAAATTTATAAATTTATTAGAAAAACCATTAATTTTTTTTTTGTAAGCTCGCAATATCTATATTAATATCAAATATTTTTACGTCATAGATCTCTAAATGACCAAAATTAACATACTCATCATGAGGATCTAGAAGATGAAGTCTTGTTTAACTGACACCAAGACAACCCAACTTTACAACATAAATACCACGTCTTCACAATACATGATACAGACTAAAATACACAGGAAAAAACATAAGACACATGAATATTGGACACATGACACAAAGACTCAAGCCACTTGGTAGCCAAATACACATAAATTATAGAGGTTACAAATATTTTCCAAAACATGTTCGACAAGATTACAGTCTGATCTAGTTCAATAGTCGAGCTTACCCACATGGAATGAAATCCCAGGTGTACAAAATTATGATTACAGAGTGCCACTACACTGCAAAGAGCCTAGAGGAAGAAATAGGTGCGCCACCCACTGTCAACTACCATCATAACTTTATGCCAAACAAATCTACATTCAGAGCCACACTTAAGGCATAATCAAAGGAGCACCCACATGGAATATAGAGTGCCACAACACCACAAGGATCTTGGAGGAAAAATAAGGTTGCCACCCACTGTCAATAACCAAAATAACATGGTACCAAGAAAATCAACCTGCATCAACATATTGAAGACATAATCGAAGGAGTACCTGCATGGCCAACATAAGGTAAGTCCAACACAATACATTCAAATAATAACATGGAGTCGAGCTGAAGTAAAGCAATTGATTAATGCACCCCAGAGACCTGCACTTTCCCAAAAATCTTGTAGAACCAACACTGTCCAGTTCACACAATAATACCTTATCATAGCGCGCAATGAGACAAAGGTGCACTAAAACTTCCAAAAGACAAAATCTTGAGACCAAAAACTTCAACTTGGATCTGAGGACTCAATTGTGCCATCACGACTGGTATTATCTGTGGGAAGAGTGGGATCCACAAGAGGATCCATTAGATCCCTAGAAGTAGAGTTTGAAATCAAACAAGCTTCCACACAACCCAATTGAGCATCAATGTTGTTAATACTAAAACGTTGATTGCGTAAGATGCGTGTAATATCTTCAATACCATAAAACAAATTGTAGGTATTTTATAGCTCATCCTTAAACACCAATCAAAGAAACGTGTTAAGTTGTTGATGCATAGATAATGCAAAATATAAAACCAAGTTTCTTCTTTCGAGAGAAACCCAAATTAGGGATCCATTTGTGTTTAATCCCCGCAATTTATGAGTCAGAACAGTTCCCTTTATCCACATATTCTTAAGGTTTCAATAAAATCATTTCTTGACGAATCTCCAAAGGAACTGAATTGAAAAGGGTAGCTACAGAATCATAGACGAAAGGACATGATATCGTGACACCCACATAACCTAAATCACCATGACGTGACACCATTCTCTGTTTAGGAGCCATAATGCTCACAATTAACTAACACAAAAAACAACCGAAGGCTAACCCATGAAAAAACTAACAAGAAAAAGGTCTAACAATCCCTCCCTCGATACGAGACCATAATACCAACAAATCATCCCCCAGACTCCAACTCAAAGGTCCAAATTCAAGAAGAGCATTAAGCTTGGAGCAACGAAGGGACATCCAAGACCAGAAAAAAGACCTCCCTCCCAGAAAAATCATATAACTTCAAATTCTATAGCCATATAAAATCCCATGGTGATAAGGCCTCCTCAAAACACAAACATATAAAATGAAAAGAGACTAGAAAAAACACCTACTATCAAATAAACTATGCAACAGGAACCTAGGAAAGGAACTATAATAAATACTGCAGTGCTAGAACTAAGGTAATAAAAAACATACCTCCACCCCCAACAAGCTAGAGCCAAACCGAAAAATACCCTGGATACCAACACCTAGAAAGCAAGGCTAGACAAGGGTAAGAAATACCTTGGAATTGGTTGTCAGACGAGGGTAGCTCCAATAAAACCACCACCAATTCAAACTCTGACCTGAATTGAGAATTATGGCAGTACAATAAAAAGAACATCGACCCAAAAATGTTACTTCACCCATAAGCAGGATCTACCAAGAAAGTCATAAACTAGAGAAAACTTTGTTTAACCCAAACTCAACAAAAAGGCCCTGCACCAAATCCTCCAAGTAACAAATATGATACAAGGGACAATTCACAAAAAAAGGAATTAAAATTGCTAGAGGAGAAGGATTAGTCCTCCATGCTACATCGCTACCCTTTGTACTTATGCCAATTCATGCCCAATGTGAGAAATTTAATACCCTGGGCCATCAAGATGGCACCCCAACATTCCTCCCGACCCAACATGGGGAATTTAATACCCCGAGCCGCTAGGTTTGCACTAAAAAATTTCTCCTCCAGGCATCACCCACATAATCCATGCATAGAGACAAATGTGCATATGGCACAAAATTCAAGAAAACTACCTGCTATACCTTTTGTGCTCTGTACGCACCCCCATCGAGGATGAAACCATCTTGAGAAAGCAATTTTCCAAAGATATTTTTTTCAATAATCTGAGAGATTAGGGGCTAATGGTAATCTAGGGAAAGTGATAGAGATTTACAACCAAGATTCGTTGAATAATTATCAACCATGATAATCGATTGACATGAATGAAAAACCCAAAATACTCCAACTGCGACAAAAGTTCCTTGAGGCAAGAAACAATATATACCAGTCTTAAGCCATGTATCAATGTAGACAAAAACTTCCTAGATAGAAGATGTTTCAAACAATTTATCATTACCTGTGAATTCCCATCAACATGAAAGAGTTGATAACCTTCATGAACAACAATGGAAAGCCCTATCTCCACAACTAAAAATTCAGCTAGATTAGTGTTTTTGGAACCACAACTTTGTGCAAAAACTCACAAAGGAGTCCCATTGCAATCATGAAAGGCCCCCCCAAAACTTGTGACACCTGAATTTCATTTAGCCGCACCATCAAAACTTAATTTAACAAAGCCCAAAGAAGGACATGAAAAGGAAGAGATGGAATGAAAAACATTGCGTGTCTGCTGACGGGAAAATAGGCAAGCAATATCACTGGATAAATGAAGGCAATATAAAACATCAACTTCAAAACCATCAACCTTCTAGTCATCATCTTACCAAGCAAATACTAGAATATTCTCACGAATGTTCTGGTATATGAGCTCCCACACATGTTGAACCAAACACTCATGATTTCTAAAGATTTGGGCATTAATATCCTTCCACAGATGCCACACAATGAATCTAGTACTCAAGACCCAAGCACGATTAACTATATGATTTTTAGAGGCCAATAAATTCCAACTCTCCAACCAATCCAATATTGGACCAGAAAAATGATGATTAATACCAAAAATATCACCCAAAAAAGACCATGTCTCCATTACAAATGAACATGAATACAATAGGTGATCCATATCCTCTTAAAAAAAAATGAAGAGAAATCAACAGGAAGGGCTCGAGATACCTTTCCTCCTCAATCAATCCCAAGTAAGGATACGACGCTGAAGGAATAACCGAAGGAATAATGATATGATGGGCTACAACATGACCAAATATTACTCCAAACATCTCCAAACACTAACAAATGATGACCTGCAAGAAAATAGTAAATTTAATTAACTGTGAACATACCAAGAGTCTTGGCACCCAAACACAATATATATGCACCATGGGAAGAGTGAATTTTCCTTTTCAACAAATCCTAATGACAGTCATCCCAAGGAAAATCTGAAGGAGATTGAGGCCAATCATTCTAAGTCTTCCATGAGAGACAAAACCTGCACCGAATCCAAAACACCAATAGTATTTAACATTAAGTGCTCCTAATGTTGTTGTAAAGAGTTTAATCCCATAGAAATTCCTTATATCAACAAGTTTGGGGAGTTGCTACTAATTTTCCTCCCAAAAAAGTGTTGTATTACCATTATGAATTTCCTAGAAGCCATGTTCCCTAACAACATTTTGATTCTCCTGAGCGCAATTCCATACACTAGAACCTGTGACCTGGGAACTCCAATTTAATTTATCAACCCGCGTCATAAACAAAGCATATTTTCACGTCCAAATTCTCTGCCATAGTTAAGAACCTCCATTAACCCAATGCCACTACAAATTAGCCCTAAAGGATGCACTAATAACAACAAGGTCACACAATCCTAATCCACTCGCCCATTTTGGAAAAACCAAATGCTCCCAAGTAACCAAGGTCCATTGTTTAGCCCTATTTTCTCCCCTCCAAAGAAACTCAATCGATTTAGAAATACAAGTTTGCATCACAATACAAGGCGTATGCATATTTGACATTTGGTAAATGGGTAGAGCTTGAAGTGCTACTTTGTTAAGAACTAATCGACCTGCAAAATTTAGAGTTACGAAAGTCCAAGTATAAATTTTAGTGGAAAGCTTAGTAAGCAAGTTTTTCCAACAATAAATATGTTTCAAATTGAATACCAACGGAATTAGGAGATATTTAGAGGGAATATAATCTCTTTGAAATTAGGGGACCCTAGCCAAATATCTTTGTACCGATTCTTTGCAATTGAAAAAAAAGATATGATATTTTTCATTGTTCACCAACGTAGTACCAAAAACATGCATCAATATTGACAGGAAGGGACTCATTTCTTTTGCCTCTTTCAGAGAAGAAAAGGCAAAAAGACAAACATTGCCAACAAATTGTTGGTGAGTAATCAAAATATTTGTTCCAAACAATTGCAAACCCTTAAACTTATCCTAAGTGCAGGAAGACGAGAATAACCTACCCAAGCCTTACATAGCTATGATAAATAAAAATGGAGAGAGAGGATCGCCTTTTCGAATACCACAACAATGGTTAAATGTGATAGAAGGAGAATCTTAATAAGAATAGAGAAAAAGTAGTGGAAATTAAAGAATGCACCCATGAAATCAACTGCCATGGGAAACTAAAGACATCTAAAACTTGTAATAAGTAGTCCTAGTTAACCTAGTCATAAGCCTTGGAAAGATCAAAGTTTGGAAGCATTCCCTATTTTTTGAGTAGTTTTAAAGAATGACTAATCTCTTGAATAATAACTATTCCATCAAATATTTGTTGGCCCTCAACAAATCCAATTTGCTCAGGAGAAATGATCAACAGCATGAGAAGTTTCATTCGATTGACCATGAATGAGTAGACAATCAAGTAAACAACATTACACATTGCGATAGGCCTAAATACACTATGGTCTTTAGATTTACTAGATTTGGGAATAATTAAATAAAGTGGCATTTAAACTGCTCCACATAGATAATAAAATACGAGATTCCTCAACCAACTCGACAATTTCATTATCCATGAAGCTCCAACAGGTTTTGAAAAAGTCCATTGTGAATCCATCAGGCCCAGGCAACTTGTTTTTCGGCATAGACAAAACTACTGACTCCACCTCTCGAAAGGAAACTAACCGCATGAGAGCCATTCTGCTTTGGGCTAATGAGTTTAGGGATATAAGCTGTAATTTGATTAATATAAGGATGGCTACAACTAGCTGTCTTAGACAAAATCCCCTTAAAATATATGATAAGTTCTTCAATTTCATGATGTTTGAGTTTTCCTTGTCCATCTCTGCCTAATAGAGAAAAAATGTGATTTATATAAAAATGATGGACCATGGATTTTTGAAAGAAATTAATATTCTTTTCACCCTCCTTCATCTATTGCACTCTGGATTTTTGACGCCAAATAATATCTTCTTGTTTTCTTCTCATTTCAAGACGAGTAGGGGTAATACCTTCTTGAAGAATTAGGTCTTCAGTATGCCCCGATACTATCATTCACTGTTGTATATTATGGAATTTGTACCTCCAACGGTTGTTTACCCACAAAAATGTTACCAAATTCAGACTTAATCCATAAGTGTATATAGGCTTTCATGGCTTTAAGTTTAAGCTGGAAGGTGCACATTTTGTTGTCTTCTTGAAACAAAAAAGAGTTTCACCACAATTTAACCTTATCCAAGAAATTAGGAGCCTTCAACAAGAAGATTTCAAAGTGAAAGGGGTGATTATGCAGAGCATCATTAAGGTTAAGCTGGAAGGTGCACATTTTGTTGTCTTCTTGAAACAAAAAAGAGTTTCACCAGAATTTAACCTTATCCAAGAAATCAGGAGCCTGTAACAAGAATCTTTCAAAACGAAAGCGGTGATTATGTAGAGCATCTTTAAGGTCAATCTCCAACTAAATTGGCCATTGATTAGAACCAAGACAAGGTAGGATATTGACTTAAAGAAAATATTTTTTTCTAGAACGGATTCAGAAACTAAGAAGTGATCTAATCGACTAGAAACTTGATTCCCCCCCTCCCCCTAGCGATTATTCCAAGTGAAAGTACCATTATTTGTTTTAACATCCACTAATTTATGTTTTTCCATAAATCGAAAAAAATGAGATTCCTACTTGAGTTTGTATATATCACCCTTTTTTCATCAAGAGAACGAATTAAATTGAAATCTTCCCCAATAATCCAATGAGCATGAGGATGCATGTTACGATGAACCTGTAAAGTATGCAAAAATACCCCTTTATCTATAGGCGTATGTGGTCCATAGACTGCAAACGGATAAACCACCTCTGAAGAACTAATATAGTCGAAATTGACCTATCAAAACTGTATTACTAGCCACCCAATCCTAAAATAGGACTTCGAGAGGGTTCCACAAGATGTTTATCCCTCCAACACTCCCACGAGCATCAACGAACATAAAGTCACAACCCTTCTAACAACCATCCAAAATAGCAAACAATTTTGAGCAAGAAACTTTTGTTTCTTACAATATAACTAACGTTGGCTTCTCTTGTCGAATTATTTCCCATAAATAATGTTGTTTTCCTTGACTAATTAGCCCCCAAATATTCCACAAAAAATCTTCATAGTTAAGACTGTTGAGAAGGCATAATATGTTGAAATTTCTGTAACTTGTCATGAATTGATCAATTCATCTCCCATAGATTGAATAAGCTCACGTTCAGACTTACAACCTTTCTTCTTAACATACTTCCTTGAAAACTCTTTACCTTTGCCTTTCAAATATGGTGAACATGAGATGCCAGAAACCTCCCGTAACTCCATAGTTTTACAATTCTTCCATTGTAAAAACAATTTCACATATAACTCCCGCTGAGCTTTGGATAAAGTATCTAAGTCCTATGCTTGCTATTCATTTATTAACTGAACTATTTGTTGTTCTTCCACTCCTAAAGATTCCATTTTGAGTTGCATAAGGGGAATCACTTCTGCAATACCTGGTAACTCAGAAAAGGGATTATCAATTTCAGATTCTACCTCTAGGATCTTTCGTTTGAGCAACTATTTATCTCCTTGTAGCTCAACATCTGGCTCAACCATCACAGTATCTTCTTTGTCAACATGGTCTTCATCCATTCCTTTCAAGGCCGCAAAAGCATTATGCTCCTCTAGCTTCTTAAGTTGTTGAACGAGGCAACCCCTTGCAGACCTTTGATGAGCTGGAACTTTGGAAAAACCTTCCTAGATCACAAGCCCAAACTATGGTCGTTCCTTCTTATGAGTAGGGAAGTCATGGAACAAGTGACCATTCTCATGACACAAAAGACAACTGAATGGAATGTGTTCATAATCTAGGGTCTGAATCCAAATCTCACCTTGATATTCTAGATCAATCAACGCTGGCAAAGGTTGGGAAATGTTCATATATACACAAATATGTGCATATGACATACTCCGCCCTCGTAAGGTAACTTCTGAAATCTTAAAAAACCTGCCAATGGAATTTCCTATGCTCTGCAAAATTTCTGTTACCCAAAAAACTATAGGAAGCGAGTACAAGCCAACCCAAACTGGAGCAAATAAAAATTCCTCTTTATTAGGGTTAAAGCATTCCTCCCAATGTCTCATAAATAACCCAACATTATTGAAGAAGTATGAGCCACCTTAAAAACCCTGTTCTTGTCTTCTAAATTAGTGAAGACAACAATAAAAAGACCCCTTAAGGCACAATTTTAACTCCACTTCCCCTTTAGATTGCCACTTTTGAAGAATCCAATGTTCTAGTTCTCGCTTTATAAATCATCCTCTGACAAATTTACAAATAAATACATGGTCCTTGATTCTCCTATAATTTTCCAAATTGCTGAGTGAAATAATCAATTTAAAGTTCTTAATTGCCTTTAGCAAGCAATTACCCCCACATACCTCCGTGCCATTGAGTTCCCAAGTTAAGAGCAGCCTATGAAGTGCCTCCCTACTCTAAACGACCCATTAAAAAAAATAATACTTTGCTAAGGGCTATGAACTTATTGCAATCTTATGAAACTGAAAATTTAATAAAATAGTCTATGAATCCTTTATTTTTATATTATTTATTCAATTAGAAAACGAAAATAAAATGTGTCTTTTGGATGTAGTTTACATAATTGGATGCGTATCTTTCTCGTAAGTGTTGGATTTCATAGGGATTTTTAATTCTTCACGTTGGCTTTGAGAACACGAATTTTTAATTCTTCACGTCTAAGTTGATTGAGAATGGGGTTACTTATAAGATGGGTTTTGTATACATGTCATGTTTGTGGTTTACATTAGAATTGCAAGAAATGTATACTCCTCAACTGAATCTGTGAATGGAAGTTGAAAGGGCCTTTCCTTAGATAAGGTGGGGACACTTTGCTTCCTTCTATTATTGTGGTTGTCCTCTGTATACATTTCGGAATGTTAATATAATTCCACCGTGGGTAATTTTTTTGTTGAATATATTTCTTTTATTTTTTAAAGTAGTTATATTTATTTTTATAGAAATTTTTGTTGAATATATTTATATTCCATCTATTTTGTTTTTAAGTAGTAGTATTTGTTTTTATAAAAGTTGATGCTGAGTTTGAATACCATATTAGTGCTCCTCCATAACTCAAATTCCATATATAAAATGTCATAAGTTGACTTTTTACAATTCATATATATAGATGATTTTTATTAATCATATAGATATGTTGGCAAATGCTTGTTAATATTTAGTAGAAGATTGTATATATAATTGTATGGATTTATTAATAATGTCAAATTTTATTTTGAATTTTTTAATTAAAATGTTTAGTTAAAAGATTTATATTTATAAATAATAATTGTTGTTTTATTTATCTTGAAATAAGTTTTCTGATTTAATTTTAATTATCAATAATTATTAAGTAGATGATAAGGATTTAATTTTTATGAAATATTTTAAAATATTTAATATATTAATCATAAATTAAAAGTCGAGATTTATCTCAAAAGTAGTTATGAGTCATTTAATTATATGACAATGTTTATTAGTTATTTAATTATATTGCTGCCCTAATTAGTCTTAACTTTCATCTCCCATAAAAATATAACTAATAATTGCTCCTAAAGGTGAACATACACTCAAGGGATAGAAAGGGCATGTAGATTTGCTCTGATACCATGTAGGTGTAGAAAAAGAAACCCAAAGATTACATTGTATAATAGACATTTCTAACATTTTTACTAAGAGAAAGCCACCACTCAAGGAATAAAAGGGACATGCAGATTTGCTACCACGTAGGTGTAGAAAAAGACACCCAAAAATTACACTGCATAATCAACATTTCGACATTCTTACTAAGAGAAAGCCACCAAAGTTGGTCGAAGTTTGGAATTTGACCTGGGATAAGTTGCAGTATTCCCAATATAATCATGAAGGAGTTGTTGGATGGATGACATGGATGTTTCTTTCCTTTATTACGTAAACAATCAGAGCGAGCGATTGCCCAATGATTTTTCACCATGGTCTCCAAATTAGTAGGTAAAGATTGATTCTATTTATCAAATACTTTGACAAACCATTTCCAACCTTGATTGAATTTTGTTTAGTTCATTCATAGTTATCAATCTTAAGTTTTATTTGGGACGGAAACTTACGCCAAGCTGGTAGATGCAGTAATCGTGTATCCAATTTCAGTTCCGAATAAATTTCTTTATTGCATAAGACCGCAGAACCATGTATGCATCACTTCTAATTCTTTAGCTTAAAGGACTAAGCTACTATGACATACACCGAAGATTTGCCACGCACTTGAATTATTAGTTATAAATCAACGATTTTTATCCACACTGTATATGCTAGTTTGTTACATTCATCTCACCATACCTTAGCATTACAATTTCGAACTTGCACATTGGATAAAACAATCCATAATGTAATTTTAATTACTGATTTTGTAGCATGGAACATTCTATCATAGTAGAAGATTGAAATAGATATCATTTAATAGTTTCAACCTTGAGCTGATTATCTGTTTGACATGGGAAAATCAGATCAAATGATTATAACATATTTCCAATTTTATGGCACAATATAACCAGTAGCTTAGTGGCATCTAGAGATCATATTGCTGCTCCGGCTTTGTGGAACATCATTGGGTTGAGGGCTTTCAATGGCGGAGGCCAGATTTTCTGCAAGCGAGAATTGGGAGGCGGTTACAAGTAACAGAGAATGGAAGACTTGAAGCGTTGTGTTGCAGATCACCCTGCTCTATCCCCAGTACCATAATAAAAATTGGAGTGGATCGCTGCCATGTGTTGAAAAATAATTGGTTGAAGGAGGACGACAATGGAAGGATGAGATTGGTTGGGATGAACAATGTTTACCCAACCAACACCATAGAAGAAACACCTTGGGTGATATATATATATATATAAAAGATTTTATTGTCTTTCCCCGTTGGGGTTGATGAACATGGAACGTACACTGGATACGGGTAATGATCACCGTCCACATGGAAACCTTGACGCTAAAGCGTGTTGAGCAAATAGCGCCGGGAGATTGACAAAGGAACATTCTTGAGAATGTCAGGGGTATAATTTCCATGAACTTGGTTTTGTCAAGCATTATGCAGATTTTGAGAGATGAAATTTGTAGTTACAATGGGAGTTATTAGCACTTGTTCTATGGGTGGCCTCCTGGGAGTACCGTGTTGGTTCACTGGTAAGTGGGCATTAATACCTGTATTTCGAGTGACTGAGTATGACAAAAGTTCATTTGAAATTTGTAACCTAGGTGGTAATCTAAGACCCATGCTCGACTTCTTCTTCAGGTTTGAATATCCCAAAGAATCTAGTTCATGGTGGTGGAAATTTCTTAGGGGTACGTCAATGGTTTGCTAGACTGTGTAGAGGAGGGGAGGCCGGTCCGACCTCTATCGCGATACCTCTGGTAATTCTTCCTATATTTTCTCAAGTCTGATTTCATGTGTGGTCGAGTCTCGACTAAAATAGTGTGGCTCAATTGTCATTTTAGCTAAATAGTCGTAGCGTTATGTCCATGGTGCAAGCGGCCTGGATGGGCCTGTAACGCTTCTCTGTGTTTCGCTTTTGAGGGGCCTGTGGTCTCCCCTGTCTCTCCATAAGTTGGTGTCAGGTGTCATTTTTTGCTCCACTGTGCCTAAGTTGGAAGGGTTGGGGTTGTTTCGTGAGTTCTCTTATTAAAAATCCTTGGAACTGGTCATGTGGGAAGGCCAAGGTTGTGGGAAATCACTGTATCCATTTGTGTATGCTCAAAAGGGCATTAAGGGTCAATTTTAATTCTTGGTGTCATCTGCAGACGCCTGTAGCTTGTCGTGATATTTCGTTGCTTGCACCAGGGGCTCCAGGGCTGCTGTCTACTCCCTTTTAGAGGCGAAAATCTGTGACGATGTCCCGTCCAGCTTCCAATCAGGCGCACCTTTAAGTGAGAGATTTAGTTTGTATTACAGTAGCAAGATTACGTATTGTGGGCCAGCGCAGTCATATTCGAAGGAAACTCATGCTCCAGCAACGAGGCAAACCTCGGCGTGGGAGGAGGGAGGGGCAATAGGGTCATGGAGAAAGAACTCAAGGAGGTATGTCGGCATAGAACGGAGAGATGAACAACCTCTCGGTCGCTCACTTAGGGGGCAGATTTTCCAACCCCATTCGACTCCATTGAAGCTCAAAGCTCAAATTCGCCATCTTCAAGTATCTATTAAGCAACAAGCCTGAGACTGTCACAACGAATGCAACAAAGTTATCACGTTTTTAATGATATTCAACACAATCAATGGTGCATACTAGATCTAAAAGACTCTCTTTAGCGCAACTAAAAGAGATTGCAAGACCAGATGGATAAGTTTGAGGGGTGGATGGCCCATATCGAGTCTCATGTACATGATGCTTTCCACCGCTCGGGGGAGGGAGGCAACATTGCTTAGGATCTCAACAATGCTAACGTTTAAGTTTAATGAGTCGAGTTAGATACACTTTTTTTTCTCAGTTTTGGGCCTATTCGGCCATCGACATGTGGTCTTATAGTTTTATGTAGTTATTATAAATTTTCTTTTGTCTGTATTTAAAGACCAAGAAAGCCAGTAGGGGTGAGACCTTAATTTGTTAGCAGCTGCTCTTCCTCGGATGTAATTACTTGGATTAATAGAAAAGTTTTGATCTACAAAAAGAAAAAGAGGTTATATGAAAAATATATTAATTAAGTTGATAAACGCTCTCCAACCCACAATGATCGTTGTTAAAATTTTAAACATTACTTCAGTTACAAATTACACCTCTGGGTGGATTTCATAGATTCCAAGTTAAGAGTAATTAGAAATGAGAATAAAATTTTGGTTCATCTGATATTTATTATGGAAACAAGTGCTAAGTATTAGCTAGTACTTGTGGCTTAATTTAAATATAGCTAAATTGAAGTAAAAAATAATGGTAAAGCATCAACTATTATTAACTATATAAAATTTAAAAAATGAAACAAATTCTTGAGTATATTAAAAAATTGTGGTATGATATATATTAATGTATAGATATAAGGTTTCAAATTGACTACCAATCAAACTTAATTGCAATTTCTCTCCACCAAAATTAAATAAAAACAAATAAAAATTTAACCAAATATCAACTAAATTAATATGAAAAAATAATATAATTTTAAAATCTTCTTAAATAAAATAGATATTAATTTGATTATTTGTTTCAATTTTTTTCCATAAAAGAATTTTAAACTTTCAAAAAAGTGATGAACTATCTCAAATTGGTTAAATCTTAGTTTGGAGTTTCTCATTGGTTAAATCTTAGTCTGGAGTTTTTCATCGGTTAAATCTTAGTCTGAGTTTCTCATTAGTGGGCAATTTATTAAAAACATTAATGAGTCTTTTAATAAAAACTACCAATCAAACTTAATTGGCAATTTCTCTCAACCAAAATTAAATAAAACAAATAAAAATTTAACCAAATATCAACTAAATTAATATGAAAAAATAACATAATTTTAAAATCTTCTTAAATAAAATAGATATTGATATGATTATTTGTTTCAAACTTTTTTCCCTCAGAAGAATTTTAAACTTTCAAAAAAGTGATAAACAATCTCAAATTGGTTAAATCTTATTCTAGAGTTTCTCATTAGTGGGCAATTTGTTAAAAACATTAATGAGTCTTTTAATAAAAGTTGACACTTTGAATGATAATGATAATATGAAAGATTAAACTCTTTGAAATCGATAGCATTTGATATATTTTATTCTTTGTATATGGAAACATGATATTGAAATATGAATTAAATAATTGAATATGCATATTTAATGATATCCAATCTTTTCAAATAAAATATTTTCTCAAATTGTTTTCAAAAAATTGTTCAATGGATGAGTCTATAAAAAGGAAAGTTTAAAGATTGAAAAATTGATAAGATATGAATTTTAAGAACCTAAATAATAGAAAAAAAATGACATAATATATGAACTTTGAGAACCTAAATAATTGAAAAAAATTGACATGATATATTAACTTTTAAAACCTAAATAATAGAAAAAATTGACGTGATATATGAAATTTAAGAACCTAAATAATGGCTAGTAAAACAAAATGTTAAATGCTTAATATCATGCGTGTGTGACAGGTATAATAATATAATTAAAAAACAAAACCAACACAAAAAAAATTAAGTTTCTTATTACGAAAACTCCTAATACATTGGTTTCTTAAATATTTAAAAATAAATTTTTATTCTTAACTATTATATTTTAGTGCACTTAATTGTTGGGGATTTTTCTGGGAAAATCCCAAAAACAACAATAAAAATTCCACACACAGAGACAATGCTCTGTTTTCTCATAGGGTCTTTTTAATCACAGCGGAAGCATAAGAAAAATTCTGAGTACACAGAACAATGTTTACACACCAAGGATTTATATTAAAATAGAATGCAGTTACATATTTTCAACTTCCTCTCTCACAGAGGGATTCACAAAAATTACCACGCACTACTGTGCAGAAATTACATATATGTGTTTTTACTCACGCTGCTGCGTGACTCCAAAATGCATATCCAGAACAATGCATATTAAGAACATTGCTTGCGCACTGCTATGCTTCCCTTCTCATTACATTCATTTACCAAAAATTACATTAATATATGACTACCAGAGAGAGGACTTACATCGCCATATTTCCGTAAAAAGAAGACAGTAAGAATTAAATGGTTTTTACTGATATTTTTCTATTCCCATACTCCCGCTCAGGAAAAAAATTAAAACTTCATTAAAAACTTACCAACCATAGTAAATAGCATTTACTGTCTTACTGAGATAAACGGCGGTAAGAAGACTTTCACTTCACGTCAAAATCATTTCCCAGACTTTTACTTCATCCATTATCCAATATGCTTTTGGAACTCTTATCGGGTCGGGACTTCATCCCATGACACAACAATGTGCACCGATGGTTTCCCCCGATACCGAAATCCCGATCACACATGGCCCGATACCTCCGATATATATATTATAATATATGCTTGAAAATATATATAAAACGAGCCACTTGCGGATCCGAAATAATATGAAGCAAAATGTTGAGTACCCATCCGGTCTAGGATATCGGGTCTCAACTTATCGCATGAAAAAGGCTCCCACTTGGTTTTCCCGATACCGAAAATACTATGGACCCGATAATTTATCAAAAGGGATTAATTCCATCGTCGGGTCCGGCCGATCGGCAATAACAAAATTTTTGCTGCTATTTCGCCGATCCGATATCGGCTGTTCGCTCATCGCTAAATCGCTGAGCTGCTTGCTTGTGCTGATGGGACCTCCCGACGCGATTTTTAAATTGGATGCCGTCGCTGCTCCTGCACGGCAGTTGGAATTAACATTCCAACACTCCCCTTTAATTTCAACTGCTGGGCATTCAAATATACCCAAACATTTTCTCAAAAATTCAAAGCTTTTCTGATCCAGTGGCTTTGTCAAGATGTCTGCGACCTGTTCTTGAGTCCTGCAATGTTTTAGGACAATTTCTCCATTGTTCACCAATTCTCTGATGTAGTGAAACCTTGTATCAATGTGTTTCGTTCTCTTATGAAACACTGAATTCTTTGACAATGCAATGGCTGAGCTATTGTCACAAAAAATCACTGTTGCTTTTGCCTGCTCTTGGCCTAAGCTTCTCAACATTCTTCTCATCCACACTGCTTGACATGTTGCTGCTGTAGCTGCCACATATTCAGCTTCTGCTGTAGACAATGCTACAATGGACTGCTTCTTAGAAGCCCATGAAATGGCTCCTGAGCCCATGTGAAAAACATAACCGGAAGTGCTCTTCCGATCATCAACACTTCCAGCCCAATCGCTATCAGTGTATCCAACCAAATCTGA
>APFE030528471.1:667-43280 GCA_000404065.3 Pinus taeda
CATATTTATACATGCTGAAGCATCCAATACAATGGACCGAAAAACCATCACGTCCAATACCATGGACCAAAAAACCATCGATCCAATACCATGGACCGAAAACCATCGCATCCAAAAAGCATGTGCGAAAATCATGCACAAAACCATAGGTGGGTCCGCCCAACCTAACATAGGGTCCAAAACCAAAATTTCCCCATAAAGTGGGGTTACGGGTACCCCTCAAACCTCCTGTTAACTATGTGGAAAGAATATAACACAACCCAACAGTTTCCTAGGGTTCCTAAGTGTTTGTTCCAACCACGGCTCTAGGAACTAATAATTCAACCCACAACTTCCAGGGCCCTAGAGAATTTGTCCAACCTAACTCCAAGGACTAGTAACTCAACCCACCAAGGGCTCAAAAGTGTTTTTCCTAACCTATGCTCGAGGATTAGTAACTCAACCCAATTTGTTCGAGGGCTTCCAAATCATTTGTGCAACCAACAACTCTAGGGACTAGTAACTCAACCCACAACCATAAGCAACCTGACCACCAATTAGAAAACAACAAGTGGGAAAATCCACAACCCCATGGCTATCCAGGAAATGGAAAGGCAAGGCTACACCCATTGTCAATACATGCAATCCTCCATGCCAATGACAACACATAATGAGAAAATCACATGCATATACTATGCATCTGTAAATCAACAAGGAATTCATAGATGCAACTTGTTACCTGCAAAGAAATACAACTATAGTTGTTGATCCACTTGTTCCCCTGCGCTTTCCTTATTTCCCTTTCCTTCTTTCTCCAATCCAAGTGAATGTTAAAGTGCTCCAAGCATGCTCCAAGAAAACTCTAAGTGTGCAAGAGTATGAGAAAGTGAGAGAATATAAGAGAGATCCAAGCTAAAACTAACAAAATACTATGAACTAATCCTCAGAAGCCTTTTTATCATTGAGGTCTCTATTTTCTTCATTTTCCTTCATTTTTCCTTCAATTTTCTCCTCATGCAAAATTTTGACCTTTCATCTTCCTTTTCTACTATTTTCCTTTATTTCAAATTTCAATCATTGCCACTTTGTTTTTGCCAATACCTTTGCCAATTTCCATAGCCATTAATTAATCACTAGTGATCTTCATCACTATGTTTTACCCAACATTAATATTGGAATACATGTCCCATGACCTTAGTCTTATTTTATATTTACATAGGAAATCAACCAGGGGTTGTTACACCGACATGAGTTTGACATACTTAACTGGAAGCTAGGAATCCTTCTAGCTCTATCTCCAACAAATCAAACGATAAGATGTTAAACGGATCAACGAACTTAGTTGATCCAGGTGGATATTGGTGGCCATCCACCTATTCCACCTAGACCCTCCAGTTAGTCTCATCTATTTCCCTAATTGTAGAACAATTTACTATTTTTGGCAGTTTTTTGGGTCTTGAACTTCTAGAGCCATTTTGAGGCCCTAAACGAATTTTTTTGGAAAAAATCACTCAATGATTGCCATTACAATCACATCATCATCTATATTCCTTAGAGATATCTCTCCAACAAGGTATCATACATGTCAAATGGAGATAATATGACCAAGTTACGACTCCAGGAAGTTCACTACCTAACTAACCCCATTGAGGCCCATAAACTCTTGGTGTTACATCTCCTCGGGTTAGGGTTTTGGTTGTTTAGGATTTTCCCTTATTGTTCAATAATAAAAAGGCCCTAGAACCTCATTGTAACTCAGTTTAGAGGCATGTAGCTGCCACGCGTCTTCTTAGAGATAAACTACCATCGCCCAAGCTATGTTATTTCCATTCTGTTTCTAAGCATAGTTCAATATTTTTCTATTAATGAAATGAAGTGTTTTTCTATTGCATCTCTATGTTTATGATTATATCTATAAGTTGTTGTGTTCCTGTTTATGTTCAGATCAGTGGTATCAGAGCCATGTTTTCTTTTTCTATGTTTTTCTTTGAATTTCCCCAACAAGGTCAGGGTATAAGGAGTTAGGGCTCGATCTGGTTGAAGCATTGTAGGATCAAGCTCGCAAAACCTAACGACTTCCCATTGTGGATGAAAAGAAAAATGAGGGGGAAAAAGATCCTTTCAAAATGTTGCTCGAGGAAGCCCTCAAGCGATAGAGGGATGCGATGATGGATAAGTTTGCCTAGATCCTTCGAAGGCTACCCACATGCAATGCATCTTCATCCAACAGCCACTCTGGAGGTGCCACTCCTTTTAAGGTACAGGTTAACTTTGATATTCCCATATTCGAAGGCCTCATAGATGGAGACGTGATAGATAAATGGTTAAATCTATTGGAAGGATTTTTTTCAGTTCATGACTTTTCCAATCGGGAAAATATTATGCACTTCTCAAAGCTACCCCACACATCAAGGATTGGTGGGAAACCTACTGTGAACAAAAGGACGAGAGTGAACCCACACTATTTTCAGTTGCACCCACTTGGAATTCTTTTCAAAACACCATCAAGGAACAATATTAACTTGTCGAGAGATATGAAGATAAATACATAAAGTGCACCATGCTACGGCAGGGAAGGGACTAAGATGTGCCATAGTTCACAAAAACTTTCCATACCTTTCGCATGAATCTGGCTATCAAGGATACTGAGCAAAATTTGGTACTCAAGTACCGTGGCTGTCTGCACAAGTACATACAGGATGAGATGGAGTTCCTGGACATTTCCTCGTTTGACATGGCATATCAATACACAGTAAAGATTGAGCAAAAGTTGAAACAAAAGAAGCGAGACTTTAGATCTGCGAATCCAAAGTAATGAAAAGGCGCCCCCAAACCATAGAACAAGGGACAAATCCAAGGTGGGGCTACCTAGGACAACTTGTTGAAGCTGCAAGAAAATAACAACACCACAAAGACGAAGAAGGACACCAGAAAATGGTGTGAGTTCGATAAGAGCTCCACTCACAATACAAGTCAATGTCGGGCCAACTAATCATTGGTGGCCGAGATGAAGGCTTCTGAATCAGACACAGGTTCTGACTCTGAATCAAAACCCAATAAGGGGATTGACAAAGGGAAGTAGATCATTGATGCAGAGCCCAAGGCCACTGTGGCCACCATAAAGATACAAAAAAATTGAGCCTGAAGATACAGAGGAGGAGGAACGCCTCTTCCTCTCACAAATGTGGGTGAAGGGTTCTTTGCTGCAGTTCATTGTTGACAATGGGAGCCAAAAGAACCTCATTTCAGTAGAAGTCTTGAAGTGGCTTGGCCTAAAGACTACAACACATCCACAGTCATACACCATCGGGTGGCTTCAACAAGGACGAGATCTTCGCATCAGCCAGCAACGCTGCCTTCCCTACAACATCAAGCCCTTCACATATGAGGTACGACGTGACGTTTCTCCTCTTGAAATTTCTGATGTATTGTTAGAACAACCATACTTGTGGAAGTGACATGCTGTATATGAGTCTATACCTCGCTCTGTGATTCTTACTTTGGCTAATAAGTTGTACAAAATACCAAAGGTAGCACTGCCTACCGCCATCTCTTTGATCACTGCAAAGCAATGCAGTAAGATCATTTCCCAGACCAGGAAATTCGTTTTCCTTATGATTCACCCCCAAGGCAAGAAGAAGGTTGTGGCCATGACTTCCATGCATGGCTCCTCTTCACATCAGTAGCAGATGGACAAGGTCATGGAGGAGAAAAAAGACACTTTCGCCTCACCCACTGGGGTACCTCTGCATTATCAGGTCAAGCACTCCATCGATCTAACTCCAGGCGTGCCGCTTGCCAATGGACCGATCTATTGACGCTCTGTTATGAAGAACGATGAGATCAAGAGGTGGATTCAGGAGCTACTGTAGAAAGGGCACATCAGGCCAATCTCATCACCTTGTGGGAGCCTGATTGTATTGGTACAGAAGAAGGATGGGACCTGGAGGCTTTGTATTGACTATCGGGCGCTGAACAAGATCACTATCCAGAATAGGTACCCAATCCCATTGATTAATGACCTTCTGGACCAGCTCAAGGGGGCCAAATATTTAAGCAAGATTGACTTAAAGTCAGGTTATAACTAGGTGCTTATCGCACCCTACGATGTGTGGAAGACTACCTTCAAATCCAAGGAGGGCCTTTTAGAATGGTTGGTCATGCCGTTATGATTGACGAACACCCTTGCAACCTTCATGAGACTGATGGACGACATTTTGTGACCCTTCACCAATGCATTTTTGGTAGTGTATTTAGATGACATCTTGATCTTCAGACAGAGTTGGGAAGAGCACCTCCACCATATTTGACAGGTCCTTCAAACCCTTCGACAACACAAGTTGTGCGCTAACTTGGAGAAATGCACCTTTGGCCTAACCTAGGTTCAATATCTAGGGTGTTATCACTCCTCTGGATCTCTAAGGCTAAGAAAGAGTCTAGGTGAGGTAACCACAGACCAATCATTTGACTTGGTAGCTAGCCCTACCAAGTCAAAGAGGGCTCTCTCCAAAGGATCACATCCCAAAAGGGCTAGATGGATTAGGTTTTTAGGCTACATATAGTAGCTCAGGTTTTTGATTTGATTTGATTGGGGTAATCACTGGATGAGTGAACTAGGTCAGGGCAAAAGAAAATCAGAATTGCAGACATCTGATGGGGAAAGGTAAGCAAGTACTTTAACACTTTGTAGTATATTGATGAAATGGTTTAGACCGATGAGGTGCTAAAAAGAGCATGAAAATCATGAATTCTTTTTAAACTGAAGAAATGAAACAGATTATGATGATTTTCCCAAAACAGGCATAGAAGGTGAATTATGCTTATCACATCTTGAAAATCAAACATATTTAGAAGTAAAATGGATCATGGAAGATACAAAACATTCACACACATGTAACTGAAAAAGAAACAATATCAAAATACCATGCCACAGGAATCACAACAAAATCACTGCAACTCATCAAATATATAGTACAACATCCAATGGAGTCCAACTTGTAGAATGACTGAAAAAGTAAATGATATAGGACTCAAACAAACTCCTCCTAACCTCAGGGGTCGAATCCATGAGAGGAGGAGCAGTTCCACCAAAAACTAAACTGATAGCTAGAGTGTAGGGTGGTCAAAGTGACACATCTCTCACTTTTTGGAAACTGATTCATTACATCACAAAAAGAGTTTTCACCTAATGTATTTACCCTAGGTAGTAGTAAAAACATCATTATTACATTTACATCCATCAGTTACATTGGTAAAAACATGATTTGTTAAGGTGAAACTTTCAAAACTGAGAAAATTTACAAAATGAAGAGACTAAGAAAATTTGTGTCAAAAGCACAGTGCCATTGTCCTAAGTGCAGTGCCAACTTTAGCTCCATGTTTTAGGGGGTTCTCGGTGTCCAAATTGAGCCCACAATACCTCATCGGAAAATCTGTTCTGTCTAGTTTCCAAATCTACATTTACTTTTCAAAATAGTCACGTTTTGACCCTCAAAAATTTGATTCTCCCAAGACTGGTCAAAAGAGTAGCGCCAGCCTCCAAAAGAGGGAAGAAACATGATTTTTGGGGTGTTTTTTTGACCTTTTGACTGCCCATTTGACCCAAAAAATATTAGCAAAGTGGATTTCCTGACTATATTTGGCCTTCTGAATCCAATGGCGGTGACTATTTTTCATTTGGAGACCTCTAGGAAAATCGCAATGCCTAGGGCACTGCGCTTTTGGCAGTGTGACTGGTGCAAAAATTGCCAAAAATGCAAAAAACTCCAAAATTTTCCAAAATTGCTCAAAATTCTTCAAAATTTGATCTGTGGAAGGCTGATGAGGTGTGTTAGGCCATGAGTGATGCCTCAGCAAGTATTTCAAGCTTCTCTTCCTCCTTTTGCTTAGCTAGGGTTTCAAGTCTTGTTTTGATCTTTTAGAGCTTGGACCTTGCAATCTGATTTTTCTTGAAGTAATGTTTGGCCATATTTCTTTGTAAGTCATTTTCCCTCTTTGACTTCTTCAATAGCTTCTCAAGATTCTCATTTACCCCTTCAAACCAATATTCCTAGTCCTTATTCATCATGATGGAAAACTATTCATTCAAAGTGAGTTCATTGGCAAGTTCAACCTCTTTTTTTGCCTCTCTAGTTCTAGAGCTCTTTTCAGCCCTCTATTCCTGGGCCTCTGTCTTGGAATTTGGTCTTATTAATCATAATAATCACCATACTTCCCATATGCTTCATCAAACATGACCTTTTCTTTATTAGCTTCTCTTTGAGCCTTGATGAGTTTCACCTCATTGATCAAATTTTTGGTCTTTAGCTCCTTGTTTTCCTACTCAAGAAAAGAAATGACAAACTTAGATCTCTCTAAGTTAGTCTAAAGCTCTCTAATTTGGGCTTCCTTCTCCTTGATGACTATGCTAAAATCCTCATAGTCATCTTGCTCACTTGGATCAATAAGATCAACATTAGGGGAATTTTGAGGTCTAAAATGTACCTCCTAAGGAAATTATAAAATAATAGTAGAAATAATAAAATAAGATTAGATTGAGGGAAAAAAGAAAAAAATATTTTTTCAACTTATCTCCCTATGGGTTTACTCAAATTTTGAGCGAAAACACTCGTTGGATGCAAATTTTATTCCTCATCCAAGGAGTACCCATGTTTCATACTTTTGATAGACGTTGTTACACAGAAAATGAGAAATACATGAAAAACGTGATTGCAAATACGTTTTTTCATGTATTACTCATTTTTCATGTTTCAAGGTCCATCAAAAGTATGCAACATGGATACTCCATGGATGAAGAATAAAATTTTGCATCCAATTAGTACTCTTGCTCGAAATTTGAGTAAAACCTTAGAGAGATAAGTTGAAAATACGAGTTGAAAAAGTAGTTTTATTATTTTATTATTTTTTATTATTTTTTATATTTTTACTCCAAAAATGGTGAATCATCCCTCATGGTTGACATCATCATCTTGGATCCTATTGGTTCTTATAAAGTTTATTTTGGTTGTACATTTTTCTTAGGAGGCCCATTTTAGACCTCAAAAGTCCCCTAATGAATCATGTTCTGCCTCATGGAGGTCCTCCTATTGTTGCTAGATCTCTACCTATGTCATATTTTCTTTATTTTTGTGTACTTGCTTTGTTGATGAAGAAGGTAAGGCCCCTCCCACAATTTGTGGGGCAAACACCTACCTATCTCCTCTCCGATAAGTATGTGCCAATGTGCTCACATTTGTGCTCTTATGCATGAAGACCTCAGCTGTGGTAGGTGACCCTACACGATCATGAAATGGTGATGATGGCGGTGATGCTGAGGGTGTATGATCAGATGGAGTAATACATGTAGTGGGTTGAGATGGAGGGGTTATGGATTCATCATGATGATCAATGGGATGAGATGAAGAAGGCGTATCTTTAGCATGTGGAGCTTGTGGAGTTGTGAAAATATCATTGGCAATGAAATTGTCCCATGAAATATGCAACTAGTCAAGGTGATGAAGGACAATGATCTTGATCAATGAGTGATGGAAAAGGTTGTTCATCTATAGGTCATAATCTCTCTTCTGCACAATGGAGGCCATTTTTCCTATGTTTATGAACAAACAATATCAGATATTGAGGAATTTGACCCTTATGAAGTGCATAAGCAATATGATATGGTAGGTGTAGTGCCTAGAGAACCTTCCTTCACAAGAGAAGTACTTCATGATGATTTTCATCATGGGGGCATACCTATTAAGAAGGTCGCTAAAAGGGAACACCCTCCTCCTCTCATTTCTCTACAGTGGTTTGATGAATGGTTCACAATACTGATCCTCCAACTCTTTTGATTTAAACCACCTCTCACCCATGTTTGGAATCCCTATGGCAGCCATGATGATGGAAGTAGGCAAAGTGAAGGTCACTCCTGCTAGTGTCACTTGATTATCTTTAAGGTTTGATGCAAAAAGTCTAGTCAAAACAGGGTGATGCTAAGCTCTTTCAATCATTTTGCAAAAATCAAGGCAACCTACATACTAAAAACATGAGGCTGCCATTGGTGAAGCCATGAGTTTTTGTGTTAGTGGGTTCCAGCCTTAGGATTTTGCCTTCTTTGTGTGGCCACCTCTATACTTTGTCCTCTTCTACTTGTGTATCCTCCTCTTCCACATAGTCTCTGTCTTCCTCCATAGTGTTTGGTTAAGGGACCCTAGGGATAAGGTAGGTGGGAATGGGAAGTCGAAATAGGTCTAGGGAATAGGGATAGGGCTATAAAAATTTGGGGAGATGATTATGGAGCTATGGGAGGTGATAGGAGGTGAAAATGTGAAGGGATTTGGGAATGATAATTAAATTATAGGTTTATGGTAGAGGCTGCCTAGGAAATTTGGAAACCTAGGTCTTAGGGTTTTATGAGAAAAGTGTTTAGGGACTAGGAAATGATAGTGTAAGGGTAGGGATACATTTAATAGTGATGTAGGAAGGTGTTTTACGGTCTATAGGCAACAAATTTGGGATAGGGATGAATTTAGGGTTTTATCACTTGCCCAAGGGCCAATTTTGTTTAGGAATCAAAACACTAAAAACAAATGTTGTTTAGGAGTGAAAATAGGTGGAAAATAGGGTCACTTACTTGGTAGAACAAGAAACAAGGCCTTGTTGAAATTTTGAGAGAATTTGGAGGTGTTTTGGTGCTCTAGAGGCTCATTGGACAAAAGTGCAATGCCTTACCCAGAAGTGCAACCCCTGTGTTAAAAAAAAGGCATCATCCATAGATCTAAGCACAACACCTCCCTTCTAATTGCAACGCCTTCCTCCTAAGCGCAACGGCAAGAGAATTTTTTCCTTTGAACTTGCAAAATCCACCTTTTGAACCAAGGGAGTGTGAGATCGACCTTTGAGAGTGAAAATTTTTGATGTCTTGGTGGCCTTTATACTTCATGAAATTGATGATTTGGGCCTTAGGACCAACTTTCTTCCTTTTGTCATTCACTTTACTCTTGGAAACTATACCTTTACACTTGACTTTTTATTTGACAAATTGATCACTTTATATACATTGAAAACACTTTGACCTTTGAATTTTGGTCCTTTGGCATTTTGGAACTGAGTTGACAGCTTAGGAAAAGTTACTTATTACATATAATGACATAAAATTACATAAATATAAAAAATAGGATTACATCTCTATTTTTGGAATAAAATTATAGACTGGAATGAAATTCTTACTTGAAATTAATATTAGAACGTTGGCAACCATGGTTACATGCTTGAAAATCCTTTTTAACTGAAAAAGGGATATTATTTTGTTCACTCTCATACTTTTGTTGGCCTTATGCAGTGAAATTATGATTTATTGGACCTTGGAAAAATGAAACCTAAAGACCTAATGGGACCTTGAATGAGCAGACTCCAGGTGGACTTGACTGACACAAAACATGATGAAATGAGCCTTTATAGTCAATGTATGCTCAGTAAGACACATGAAGGCAGACCAACAAATAAATATTTTTTTAAAGAGAGTAGAGCTTTTGACATAGGGTTACCATTAGTTAGTAAATTTTTAAATGAGGACCTAGGTGGAATGACAAAAAGTTCAGAATGGGACCCTAATATGATATAAAAGAGGAGTTTTGATCACTCATGGCAGTATGAAAATACTGAATCTAACATGGGGTACATCATTGATGAGCAGGGTGTACATGTGGACCCATCTAAGGTACAAGTCATTTGGGATTGGCTAGCCCCAACCACTCTAATAGAGCTCTAAAGCTTTTTGGGTCTTGCCAATTTCTACTATAGGTTCGTGTTGGGTTCCCTCATATAAATTGGCTCTTAAGTCAAGTCACCAAGGGTGGAGCGAAAGAAAAGTTCTTTTGGTCGGAAACCCAACATCGAGCTTTCTCCGAGTTGAAGAATCGCCTATGTTATACACTAGTGCTGACATTAACAGACTTGCAACAACCATTTTAAATTGAGACAAATGACTCCGACTATGCTATTAGTGCAATTCTTACTTAACATGGGCATCCACTGGCTTACCATAGTGAGACACTTTCAAACACATTATGAAATTACCCCACTTACAACAAATAAATGTATTCCATTGTGCAGGCCTACCGTCAATGGAAGCATTACATTTTTGGGAAGGAAATGATCATCCACACAGACCACCGACCTCTAACATTGATACAGACACAAGGGAAGTTGCAGAACGATCATCATTCGAAATGGTCCACCTATCTACAATAGTTCCATTTAAACATTAAGTATATGAAGGGTAGCACCAATAATGACATTGATTGCCTCAGCCGACCACCAGTCATGGCGCTAATCACTGTGCTCGACTCTTGTGGGCACAAGACATTGGGGTGGCCACATCTTTACAAGGGCGATCTAGAATTCGACAGCATATACCAGACACTCCTAAAAGGGAAGAAATCTCCAAATTTTCACCTTCAGGATGCACTATTATGCCACTTGGGACACATATGTGTTCCTTAAAGTGAGTGTGCCAAGATGATGTGGGAGGCGCACTACAGTCAGGTCGCTGGACATTTTAGAGTAGAGAAAACGATGGCGGTATTGCATAAGTATTTTTATTGGCAAAAACTTCGTCATGATGTTGGGAATTATATTAGATCCTACACCGGTTATGCCATTGCCAAATCAACCATCAAGAAGTAAGGCCAGTATACTCCTCTACTTACTCCTAGTCAGCCATGGGAATCTGTCTCCATGGATTATATGTCAGGCCTTCCTTCTACTAAGCAAGGCAACGATTGCGTTTTCATGGTCATCAACAAATTCTCTAAGATGGCCATCACGACAGCCTGCAAGAAGAGTATCACAACAGAGGCCACTACTAAGCTCTTCTTTGAGTGAGCGTGGGTATACTTTGGGATCCCACAGTCCATTATCTCAGATTGAGAGAGAAGATTCCTGAGTGCATTTTGGTCAAGTCTCTGGTCGATGCTGGATACAAAACTCACTAAGTCCATGACTTTCCATCCCCAAACTGATGGCCAAACAGAGGTTTCAAAAATATGATCGTACACATTCTGCGCATGTACAACTTGAAGCATCCACGCACATGGGATGAAAGTCTCGCCTATGTCCAAAAAAACTACAACAAAGTTATCCACAACTCAACATGCCACAACCCCTTTTAGGTAGTGTTCGGATTTCAGCCATTATGCCCCATTGATGTGGCCATACCATTTGCAGCCACTCAAGTAGATTCGATTCACATGTAGTTTGAAGCTGAAAGGGATAACAGCTTCATTGAACACATTCAAGACATCTGCCAACAAATCCATGATATATTGGATAGATCCAATGCTACATACAAGTAGCGCCATGATCAGCATTGAGTGACGCACAAGTTCTAGGTGGGTGACAAAGTTTGGCTTCATTTGCAAAAAGAACGCCTTATTGGACCCCACCACAAGCTTGGCCCACTCTGATATGGGCCATACGTCATCACCAAAGTCGTCGGTGACAATTCCTTCGAGCTCAGTATCCCACCGTTCCTTGGTATGCACCTAGTGTTCAATGTAGATCGCCTCCAGCCCTACTTCCTACCATTGTTGGACACATCTGACATTGCAGAATAGCTCACACCAACAAAGCTCAACCCAGACTGCATGGAATAGGCCACAACTGATCAGATCATGGACACATAGATCAAGAACACTCAAAAACAGAGGATATAGTTATATCGGGTTGTCAAAGCAGGCCAACTCTATCACTAGGGCAAGTGATTCACCAGGGACCAGGTTCAACAGAAATTTCCTCACCTCATGGAGGCTCTGGTCACAATGGGGACCATTGCTTCCTAAGGGGGGAGGAATGATACACATGTATATTGATGGCCAACTGCCTATTCCACCTAGACCCCCCAGTGAGTTTCATTTGTTTCCTTAATTGTGGCACAATTTACTATTTTTTGCAATTTTTTAGGTCCTGAACTTCCGGAGCCGTTTTGAGGCCTTAAACGACATTTTTTTGGCAATATTCTTTTTGTGATTTCTATAGCAATCACATCAACAATTGTATTCCTCGGATATAGCTTTCGAACAAGGTATCATATGTATCAAACAAAGATAATATGACCAAGTTACAACCCTGGGAAGTTGGCTGCCCAACTAACCCCAGTGAGGCCCATAAACGCTTGGTGTTACATCTCCTCAAGTTAGGGTTTTGGTTGTTTATGGTTTTCCCTTATTGTTCAATAATAAAAAGTCCCTCAAGCCTCATTGTAACAGTTCAGAGGCATGTAGCCACCACATCTATTCTCAGAGATTAGCTACCATCGCCCGAGCTATCTTATTTCCATTCTGTTTGTAAGCATAATTCAATATTTTTCTATTAATGAAATGAAGTGTTTTTCTGTTGCATCTCTATGTTTATGATTATATTTATAAGTTGATGCGTCACTGTTTAAGTTCAGATCATAGTGAAGGGGCATATCGTATATAGTTGTTGAAGATGTTGTAGATTTAATGATGGTTGGGGTTACATTCATTGTCTAGATCTTGTATGAAACTAGACAAAAGTATGATAAAGAAACAAAGTTACACCAACATTCCTTATAATTGTTCTGTTATTACTATTCTGCATTTTTATTGCCATTTTCCCTCCCTAGGTTATCATGAGAAATAAAAAATAACAAGACTAAGGTGTCATACATTCAAGAATTGGAATTCGGAGTACCAACACACCAATCAAGAATTGGCATTGGATAAAGTCTTGCACTTGTATATCTATGTTGCCTTTGTACCTTTTTAAATGGGATATAATTGAGTTATAACAATGTTGCAAGCATGTGCATGCTTCAATGGCTTTTTCAAGAGTTAGATTTATTGCCACCACTATACTGTAAGACAAAAAGGGATCACATAAACTGAGTTTTTGGACACATCATTCTCTTTATGTGCATCATTTTCAACCTTTTTAGAAAAATCTAATTCTAAGAGACTCTTTCAATTGTGGTCCTTTAATAACCCCACTTGAATATTTTATGTAGTGATTTTGATTATTTTCCAAATTTTGGTTGCCATTTTTCTTTTTACCTCCATGTAAACCATGCTTCATGTTTTTCACACCTTGATCTGTAGGAGAGACAGTGCAACATCTACTTCATTTGGACATCAAAGGATTCAAAGCATTTGTTTAGCTTGTTTTTTTGAGAAAATGGCCATAATTAATGACTTATTATAGTTGCTAGATTCTTTAATGCACTCTAACGTTGAAAACATGGTCAAAATCAAGTAATCCTATCTCATTGATATTCAAACTTAATTATAAAATGCAAAAGAAAAATTGGAGTCTTTACAACTTGAATCTCATCTAGCGAGATGAACTACAACAGAAGCCTCATCATTCTGAATTGGTTTTGGTTCAGAACAATTCCCCTTTTGAGTTTGCAGCTGACTCCCATTGATAGAAAAAATTGTTCATATTAGTGAGGCCATTTCAGGAGCAATTTTAAATGAAGATGCAAAGGTTCAGGTTGCACTTCCTAAGCCCATCATCAATCCTTGGGAAGAACTTATCAACAACAAGAATAGAACCAGTATTGGATATGACAAAGATATTTCCTTTCACATTTCACACTACTTTAAACTCGTCAAGTTTCTCAGTGTTATGTTTCTTCAGGATGATTCATCTTTACATGTTCCAGATCCTGCTTCTCTTCCACAACCACTTCATATTCTCATACGCCAACATTGTGATCAAGTTGGCCATGTAAAATATCAGAGTTTTGATCTTCACCCTTGTGAGAATTATGGTAAACATACTCATCATTCAAACAAATGTTCTAGAAAGAATGCTTCTGCAAGAACAAAGATTCAACTTGGATGGATTGCTTCTTGGCAATGGTCCTCAACAACTAAGAAGATATATTGGTCATGCCTTAGAGTTAATTATCGAGTATTGACATGTCTTGCAGTCGATATATATTCATCTTCTTACCTTGTATCTGACAGGGAGGGAGTTGATGATCAACTACTAGTTTCAAAGAAAAATCAAGCAAGCCTAAGACAAAATTTGAACCAAATGAAATTGTTAGAGCCTGGAGCTGGAAATAGCCAGTGTCAAAGTCATAGTTGTAGCTAGAGATAGATTCGTGTTCCATGAGCATGACTTGGTTGGTGGTCAACCTTAAACCACGACAAACAAAAGACGTTGGTTTCTACTACATTAGTTTGTGGTCATCTTTAAACCATCTTTAGTGAACACTTCCACTTCGCAGAAGAATTCAACTTCTAGCTCGATTTGGAATTGTTCTAGGAATTGCTTCGAGCCTAGTTCTAGAGTTGGTGGTCAGTGTTAAACCATCACTGGTATACACTTCAAGTTCTTCTACCTAATTTGGTTTGTGGTCTTCCTTAAACCACTTTTTTAGAAAGCACATCCAACCATTGGCTCTCATACACTTGTATTTAAGCTTTCTTCTTGGACTCACCCCTTCAGATTAAGAGGGAAAATTTTGGACACCTAATCCATTAGTATTGGTGTGGAGAAATTCCAAAATTCATTGAAGTCCAAGAAACCTTTTAGAAGATAAAAACCAAGTATCAAGATAATATATATTAATATTTACATTTTATTAATAAAATGCATCTCACAATTTACCTAAATCTATTTGGTATAAACTACGTTAATGACTATATATCCAAATCTTCATGACAAAATTTCGTTAGAAATTATCTGTATCTCCATCTAACCTAGTAGTGCACTGGTTGGAATTGAATCAAGATTTATATATTTCCATTCTTGCGAATATAGCAACACGGTGGATCAATTTAATATACATACAATAATTTGTCAACCATATCATACTGCTCTGATAACAATGGTTACAGCAATAATGCACAACAAAGACGGAGGACATAATTTGGGTTATAAACCATTGTAAATAATATATATATATATATATATATTTTACAAACAATTTGATTTTCTTTTAAAACTAATTTTATATTACTGAAACCTAATTAGTCTGTCACCCAGTAATAAATTTAGTATAGATAATTCCTCACTCCCAGGGTTTGTGTAATTGGCGTGACACTTACTGTACAAATATAATGATTTCGGTACTAAATATAATATATATATATATATATATAAAGTCAGTCGAAATCATGTAATCGGTCTACCATAAATAAGTGATATACGATGTAATTTAAATTGGGTGCTATTCTTGTGGGTTACTTTATAAATTAACTTGATTAATATATAAATAACTCCTACATGGTAGGGGCTATGGTATTCAATAGTTAAATAAAACCATTTGTGTATTGAATTTAGAAAATAATTATATTGAATATCAACTATATGTATTAACTTACAAGAGTTGAAATTATTTTTAGTCACGTAGCTTTTTCACCCTTCACGATATAGCATATGAATAGGTAATATTTAGAAGGAGAGACACTAATATCTCAGGACTAAACCAGAATATCTCAGGACTAATATCTCACCAACTTAAAATAATCAACAAGTTTAGGTTTCTGGTTTCAATACCATTAAAATAGTGATGAAAGAGATACATAAATTATAAGTTGTAATTTAAAGGAAATATGATTTTTACAACACGTGATTATATAGTGGAAATATAAGTAAGATTTAAACACGTAATTATATAGTGGAAATATAAATAAGATTTAATGGGTTGGAAAGCATAGTCTACAACTTAGTTATGAGAGTGGTGTATAATTTCGTTTTACTCAATGTGGAGTTAACACATATCTAATAAAATAAAATTTAAAAAAATATTTTATTCAATACAAATTAATGTTTACTCAAACAAAAATGAAAACAACTATATATAAAAAAATTGATTAATTGAGTTTGGTCTACGCTAAACTTCTGCACACTAGCTTGATTTGTAGGTCTTCTTCGTGCCTTCTTCACACCAGCTTGATTTCTAGGTCTTCTTCGTGCTTCTTCATGCTCGCTCCACTTCCACGTAAATAGATTGTAAATAATAATATCCTGTGATTAAATAGTTGTAAATAATAGTTGAGATATAACCTCAGATCCAAACAAATAATCTAACCATATATGTTGCATAAATTTAAAACCACTCCGGTGTAAACACATTTCGTAGTGAAACAACCCGATATGAGAATTCTAAAACTCATCACTTCTTTCTTACAGATTAATAGCTCAGGTTTTTCTAAGTTTTATGGTGATATATTACTTACATTACATGTTGTCCTTTTATGATAAGAATAATTTGAGCATTATCTGCATGCAAACCCTCAGAAGTAGTTAGTTTATGTTGATGTGTGTGAAGTCAGAAACTGAAATAGGTTAATTAAGTTGGATGAGTGCACAAAATTCTAAGGCATGTGAATATAGATAATATTTACAACTTTGCAGGTTTCCGTATAAACAAGAGCAGCAACCCAGGATGACCACGTTTTTGCAAGGTGGGATTTCATCTTGTAACCTCCCCACTTCCTGTAAGGACGATGGATCAATATTCTACTATGTAGATAAGCCAATTTGTTTAATGCTCCCAAGAAATAAAGGAAAGGATTTACAATGAATACATGAAACGTAAAACATTACTACTATCATACCATTAAGGTACAATTGCAGTTTTTTTTTTTTGTGAAATGGAAAGCAAACGTCTAATTTTCATTGGAACTGCAAAATTTTATTACAAAATGTTAATGTGAATGTGCATGTTAAGGTGAATATGCATGCTACAACGAAGTAATTTTTTTTATTATATTTGGAGAGAGAGGGCTATTAACATTCGGACAATGTCTGTATTAAATGAATGCAAAACATTGCATGAAATTAGTTGTACCTAAATACATTATCTAATATATATTATCAGTAGGTCCGGCTAGCGAGAAGGAACAAAATATTAATATGTCTATGCCATTAGTATTATCATCCATCTGTGATTATCTTTAGCCAAAAATATTTCATAGACACAAATAATATTGTCTATTATCTTATGCAGTGATAATCTTATGTAGTGCTCGAGCTCTAGGATATACATGTACAAAGTTGGAATCTCTACATCAATGTTGATTTCATTTCGTTTGACTTCATGTTAAATTGAAAAAAAAAAATGAAAGTAAAACTTTTTGAAAGGAAAGAGGGTGGAAATACATGCTAAAATACCCCCAACTTTTTATTTTATTTATTTCTTTAATGTTATTTTTCTTTTTAAAATGACCAACAAAATTTTAATATATATATTTTTTTTCATATAACATTAAATTAATAATTAATATTAGATTCGATATATTATTATATACATTAGTATATATATTAATATAATATAATTAATATTCATAATATATTATATATTAGTATATTAGGATAAATACTTTTAATATAATATTATATAATGCATAAATATTAAGTTTAAAGATTATGGATATTAACATCATATTATATAAGAGAGAGCATGTTTAGGGGTGAGATAGAGACAGAGGGAGATAGATATATAGATGGAGGGGGAGAGAGGGAAGAAGAGAGAGGACAACAGATGGAGTGAGAGATAGATAGATATGGAGAGAGAGTCTGTATGTTTGGAGGCTGAGATAAATAGACAAAGAAGGAAATATGGAGGGAGATATAGATATAAAATGTGGGGGAGAGATAGGGAAGAATAGAGAGACAGAGAGAGGGAGGGACACAAACTCTTTCATCTTAAGAATATTTTGGTTTTTCACTGAAATTGATGCCTTAATTTAGTGTAGATGTTAATTCCTAATCCTATTTGATTCATTGTGCATGATGCATTCATTTCACTATAGTTGTTGATTTCTAATCCTATTTGATTGCTTGCACTAGATGTATTGATTTTAGTGCAGTTGTTGCTTTCTAACCATATTTGATTACTTGTACTAGTTGCATTGATTTTAGTGCAGATGTTGATTTCTAATCCTATTTGATGGCTTGCACTAGATGCATTGAATTCAATATAAATGTCAGCTTCTAATCATATTTGATTACTTACACTAGATGCATTGATTTCATTGTAAATATTGATTCCTGATTTGATGTAACTAAATGTATGACATGTACATTCATTTAACAATAATTAGATTAATATTTCTACATTGATTTCAATGTAAGCACCAAAAAATATTGATGACATGCATTGATTTATGTGTTAGATTAATTCAACCATAAATAAAATACTTGAATTCTCATCTTACCTGAAATAAACTATTTGTAATTGACTAAATTCTTATTATTCTCATTTTATATCATTCAATGTTGTTTCACTTTGCATTCAAATGAGGTAATAGAAAACAACTACCATTGAAAATTACTTGGGGTTTAACATCCATAAGTCACAATGATTGACTTTGGAGAAAATTACTATTAATATTGGAGAGCAAGAGAGACATGGTATGTTGTTTACTACAATAGCTCAAGTTAAAGATTTGAATGGTCTAGTATTTAGACAACCTTTTTCATATGAACAATATAAAAATATGGAAAAACTAATAGGTGTGACAATAAGAATTGTAGAAAAAATAGCTTGAGATTGATTGCAAGAATACTATTTGTAATTGGCTACATTCTTATTATTCAAAATTTCTATCATTCAACACTATCTCAATGTTACCTTGCATTCAAAATAACATTAAAAAAAGAAATCAAATCAAAATTTTATGTGATCGTGTAGGACTGAAACCTGCTTAGGTCCATCTTAACCTTGGATCTATCAAGCACTGAGAGAGATCAAATCTCTCGAGGTGAAAACCTTTCCTCAAGTTGTGCACTCAAAAAAGAGGTTTGCACCTTGATAGATTTGATCCCTATCGGCGCTTGACAGATCTGAGGTTAAGATCGATCTAAGCTAGGGTATTATGATAATTTAAGTGTAAAAGAAAAATTTACACAACCACTATTGTAGAAAAACAATGCATGATTGGGATAAGTAAACTGAAATGATGGTGTGCTAGATGTATTATTTTATTAAGAGAAGTGACAAACTAAAAGAAAAGAAAAGAAAAAAAAATTAACTCCTTTCGTACAAGTACTCCTTACAATTATATGATTTTCCCAATTTCAATTATAAAAACTAATACATGTATAGGAGTATATGGGTGTTACATAGGATTACAATTTTGATGTAGTCTTCAACTAATAATGAACAACAAACTGAACCTAGATTCTTACTCTCTATAAAATGTGTTTGGTATATCTCCTCATCATCAGTCCCTATGTTGTGCAAAATTCTAATTTGAGTAGTAACTTCATGAAGCTACTCAACCCAACACTACTAACATGTGCCTTGTACCTCTATGTTTTTGAGTTTGATTGATCACTAGTTTTTTAGATTTGTCCTTTTTTGTGTGTATTTGGATGCCCAAATATAGATCATGGATCAATATTGTTAGGATATAATGGTCCTATTGGTGAATGGGAGGATTGTCGATATGTCAATACTAAAGTTTGTGATCTCTTTCTCTACCTCCCAGGATTGTTGCACTGCGCAGTTTCTGTGCTCAAGCTCTGACCTTTACCTCCATAATTGTGTAATCATTCCTCCCAGCCTGGCCTTCACTGTGCATTGTTCAATCACAAGCCTCAATCTCATCCTCCGAGTCTCTGAACTACACAATTGTGTAGTAGCCTTGCCTCCCTTGTCTCCCAAAACTGCACAATGTGTCCTCTCAGTGTTCATCCCCTCAGTTTGTCCCACTGGCTCTTAGAACTACGCAGTCTTTTCCCTAGTCATGCCTGAAATACGCACTACACAGTCTCAGAGCTCAAGCCTCACCCTTGGCTACTGGAATTGTGCATTGCGCAGTCACTAAGCCCTCTCTCCTGACATGTCACCTAGTTCCAACTCAGTTAATGGATCAAAATGCACTATCTTAGACTAGGGAGTTTTCAGACTCATGTCATCTCGTCATGAGTGAATTGTGGATTCAAGTACTCTATCATGCCATGGAAAGATGATGAAGATGGGATGAAGGAGGGAAGCCTAATGAAAGTCACACTTGTAGCTAAACGCACAAGCTAACCAGTCAAGAAAAGAAAAAGGGACATCAGTTTGTGATCGCAACTCAAGACTTAAGATCATTGAAAATTCCTTATCACAAAGTCATACAGAGGTGAAAACAAGAGCATCTTCGAGCATACACTTAGCACTCAACAACAACAGTGGATTGAAATTGTCGCATCATCATGCAGTCCATGTTAGTAGTGTCATGTCATGAGTCGTCACATGCCACAACTTGTGGCCAATGATGCAACATGTGTTTCAAAAATGTATTATAGAGTGAAAGTCCAAAGAACATGTGTGGAATATAAAGAGTCATGTAAAGCTGGAAAGTCATAGGAAGTCAAACAGTCAGGAGGGTAGTCAAAGAGTCATAAGGAAGGGGAAACATCACCCCTTAGTTATGTATACTCCCTCATTGTATGATCAAAGTAATTTTCATCTTGGATCCTCCCGCAAAGCATTAGAGAGATAAGCTAGTTATTTGGGGAGCAAGGAGTGGCTCCAATGCTCCACTACTGGAGCTAGTGACGTACATTGTAAACATGTGATATGATATTAAACATGAATGCAACAAATTATAAATATAACCATAAATACAAAGATGCAGCAAAAATAACACTTCATTTCATTAATATCAAATATTGAAATAAGCTTGCAAACATAATGGAAATAAACGAGCTCGGGTGATGGTAGATTATCTCTGAAAAGATATGTGGTGGCTACATGCCTCTAAACTGTGTTACAATGAGGCTCAAAGACCTATTTATTATTGAGAAACAATTTATAACCCTAAACATCCAAAAACCTAACCCTGGGAGATGAAGCGTCAAAAGTATGGGCCCCGTTTGGGTAAATCGGTACATTAACTTCTCGGGGTTGTAACTTTGACATATGATCTCTGTTTAATGCGCATCATACCTCGCTAGAAAGATCTATCCAAGGAATACAAATTTTGAATATGAAACATCAATTAAAAATTGATGTTTTCCCTGGTTTTCCCAAAAATGTCGTTTAGGGCCTCAAAATGGCTCCAAAAGTTCAAGACCCAAAAAGATTCCAAAAATAGGAAGTTGTGCTACAATTAAGGAAACTAAAAAAATGAAAGAGACAATGGTGGGGGTCCAAGTGGAATAGGTGGGTGGCCACCAACATTCACCTGGATCAATCCTCCTCCCTTAGAAAGAAATGGTCCCCATTATGTTGAGTGCCTCCATGAGATGGGGAAACTTTTATTGAACTTGGTCCCTAGTGAGCCACTTTCCTTGGTGCAGGAGTTGGTCAACCTTAGCAACCCAATATAGTTGGATATTTTGCTAGTGAGTGTTCTAGATCTATGTGTCCATAATCTGATCAGTTGTGGCCTGTTCCATGCAGTCCGGGTTTAACTCTGTTGGTGTGAGTTGTTCTACAATGTCTAATGTGTCTAGTAATGGTGGGAAGTGTCGTCGAAGGCGATCCACATTGAACACTAGGTGCAAGCCAAGGAATGGGGGAATGCTAAGCTCAAAATATTTCTCTCCCATAGCCTTGGTGTAAGGACCATATCAGAGTGGTCTAAGCTTCCGATGGGATCTAGTAAGGCATTATTTTTGCAAATGCATCCAAACCTTGTCGCCCACCTGAAACTTGTATGACACCTGATGTTGATCATGCCACTTCTTGTACCTGGAATTTGACTGCTACAAGATGTCGTGAACCTACACATGAATGTGTTGGATGCAATAAATTTATTTGCTTTATCAACCTTAGACAATACATGTGTGGATTTTGTTTGTGTAGTCACATGAGACATGGAAACATTAATCATACATAATGGTTGAAATCCTAAACCCACTTGAAAGGCATTGCGACTAGTCGAGCTATGGAGAGCTCTGTTATAACTTTGTCGCATATAGGGAAGACTCTCATCCCAGGTTGGTGGATGCTTGGAGTTGTACATGCAAAATATGCGCACTATCATCCTATTGACGACCTCTCTATGGCCATCAGTTTGGGGATGGAATGTAGTCGACTTGGTGAGCTTGGTGTCCAATAGTGTCCAGAGGCTTGACCAAAATGTGCTTAGGGACTTACTATCTCGATCTGATAAAATGGTCTGCAGGATCCCAAAATGTACCCACACTCATTCAAAGAAGAGTTTGGCAGTGTCCTCTACTGTGATACTCTTCTTGCAGGCTGTCAATACAGTCATCTTAGAAAATTTGTCCATGATCACAAATACACAATCATTACCATGCTTGGTAGAAGGGAGTCCAAAAATATAGTCCATGGAGATGGATTCAGATGGTTGGCTGGGAGTAGGAAAAGGAGTGTACAGGCCTTGCTTCTTGATGGTTAGCTTAGCAATGACGTAGGAAGTGCAGGATCTGATATATATCCCAACATTCATTTACAGTTTTGGCCAATAAAAGTACTTTTTTAGTATAACCACATTTTTCTCCACACCAAAGTGTCATGCAACCTGACTATAGTGCGCCTCCAAAATCATCTTGGCACGCTCACTGGAAGGAACACAAAGGTGGCCCAGGTAGCATATAATGTGTCCTGGAGGCGAAATTCAAGAACTTGCTTTCCATCTACTAGCATCTGGTATGTCGAGGCAAACTCTAGATCATTTTTGTGTTGTTACAGCCATCCAAAGGTCTCGTGGCCACAAGAGTTGAGGATAGTAGTAAATGTTGTGCAACTAGGGGTCGACTGAGGCAGTTTGCAACATGATTTCTACTTCCATTCTTGTATTTAATGTTTAAGTGGAATTGTTGCAGATATGTAGACCACTTTTGATGGCGATCGTTTTGCAACTTCCCTTGTGTCTGTATAAAATGAAAAGGTCGGTGATTGGTGTGGATGATTGTCTCCTTCCCTAGAATGTAATGCTTCTATTATCGACAAGCCTACATGATGGAATACATCTCTTTATCATAGGTGGGGTACTTCTAAATTGTATTAGAATTTTTCTCACTATGATAGGCCACTGGATGCCCAAGATAGGTGAGGACTGCACCAATAGCATAGTCGGAGGTGTCTGTCTCAATTTCAAATGGTTGTTGCAAGTCTGGTAGTGTGATTACCAGTGCAAATCGGAGGTAGTGCTTCAAATCACTGAATGCCTTAGATGGGACTAGGACTAGGAAAAAAATGTTTTCACCCCACCCTTAGTAATCTCACTCAAAGGCCAAGCAATATGGAAGAATCCCAACATTGACCTTCAATAAAAAATTGCAAGGTCCAAAAGGTTATGAAGTTCTATTAGAGTAGTCAAGGGTAGCCAATCCCAAATGACTTGGATCTTAGTCGGATCCACATGCATGCCACACTCATCTATGATGTAACCTAGATATTGGACTTGGCTGATGCCAAAGGTGCATTTCTCCAATCTGGAACATAGTTTGTGTTGCCAAAGGGTTTGAAGGACCTGTTGAATGTGTTGTAAGTGTTCTTCCCAACCCTTGCTGAAGTTGAGGATGTCGCCCAAAAGAACAACCATGAACGAGTTGGTGAAGGGCCACAACATGTCATCCATTAGCTTCATAAATGTATCAGGGGCATTTTTCAACCCGAAGGGCATAACCAACCATTCAAAAAGACCTTCCTTGTATTTTAAGGTGATCTTCCATACATTTGTGGGATCTATTGGAACCCGGTCATAGCCAGACTTCAAATCAATCTTACTAAAATACTTGCCCCCCTTGAGTTGGTCATAAGGTCATCAATCTGTGGGATTGGGTGCCTATTCCTGACAATGTTTTTCTTTAGTGCCCAATAATCAATGCAGAGCCTCCAGATCCCACCCTTCTTCTATACAAGTACAATTGGGCTTCCATAAGGTGAGGAACTTGGTCGGATGTGCCCTTTTTACAGAAAATCCTAGATTTTCCTCTTGATCTCTTCATTTTCTAGAATGGAGTGATAATATATCAACTCATTGGGTAGAGGTCCTACAGGAGTCAGGTCGATCGAATGCTTGAACTGATGGTGCAAGGGTAACCTTATGGATGAGGAGAAGATGTCCCTGTATTCTTGTATGATCATATCCACCTGCTTTCGTTGCGTGGAGGAACCCTTCCTGGGGGCCATGGATGTGGCTATGATCTTCCAACAACATAAATTTTGAAACGAGAACTGATACGATTACCCGTTTCATTGAGGTAGCAAAAAAATCAACCCATTTTGAAAAGTGGTGATGCAAAATACATACATATTTTTTTAGCATAGTTTTTAACACTTTATTTTTTTTTTTTTTTTTTTTTTATGTACATTAGTTTTAGAATGTTAGTGATTTGCATGTTGATTTTAAAAAGTGCTAATTCTACATCAGGCCCTTTTTTTAAAAGGCTTACTTTTTTGCTTTAAATTTTCTATTGTATTAAATGTGAATATTTATTTTCTAAACTTAACAATTTTTGAAGTGGTCTTCTTCTTCATATTTTTCTTTTTTTGTAGTGAGGTCTTTATTTTTTTGCATAATTAAAGAAGAAGGTCAATACTTTAAAGTTTCGATATTCTACATATTTATATATCGTTAATTAAATTTTCAATGCACATCAAATAATTGTCTCTAAAAAAACAACATGTTTTTAACAACTGACATGAAATTAACATTTTTAACATAAATATAACTAAAAAATTACACATTTTGATAATTTTTTGCTAGAAATGACATGTCAAAATCACAGTGTTTATAGGAAAAATTTAACAAAAAATGGTTAAATAATATTTATATTTTTTATGAATTTCATGTCAAAAAATAATAACAATCATAATTTTTTTTCAAAATATAATGATTCGCATAAAAATTAAAGTGAAATTACATAATACAAATATTGAACATATAACAACATTAACTGGATACTTATTCTTCTCATAAAATGTCAAAGTCAAAACATTACAAGTATAACTAATTAATAGTTACAAAAAATGAGCTTGATTACTAAGCATAACTTAAATTTAATCAACAATATCACGTAATCCAAACTCTTCATCCTCCAGAGTTTCACCATTGTTGTCTTCCACAATATTTTTAGCTTCATTTTGCTCATTTTCCTCTTCTGATGGATCTTTGATGTCTGTGAATCTCCTAATGTATGCCTTTCCAATCATTCCATTTAATAGTGGTTGAGGTTCCTTTTCATTTTTTGCCACACATGATTCATTAAAATCCCCTTTCCTCAACCCAATTTATTTGCACTGTACTGGGTCTCTTTAAATGACAATGCAATTTATTCTTTTTGTAGGCAACATGTTAGTGTTGTACCTAATTATCAAGCACAAAATAAACAATGAAGTAAATTAGTATAATGACATATAAATTAAGAAAGAAGATATTGAAATTCAATTATATATAATAAAACTTACCTGAGCCTGAAAATAAATCCAGAACCCAATCTCCTTCATTTGAACATAAGTCTATGAGATAGTTAATTAATGACTGTGGTTTTTTTATAAATGTTAACTATCTCTCATTTTGCTTCTTTATCTTCATATGTTAGTTTTTTCACAATAACATCATAAACCAGTGCTTGCTATGACTCTTTCCATCTGCTCGATTAAGAAGCATAGACTTATAGCTATCATCTTTTGTCCAACTATCAATATAGATGAACTCACAATCATTTATAATTGGTTGATCTTCATGGTTAAGAAGATTTGACTTTTTCCTATAAAATGAGATAGTAACATTTAAATTAACTTGTACATAAATGAATTTTTTAACATTAATCAAATATACAATTTCAACGTCTTACCATGCAAGTTACATCCTTGAGTTTGTTTTCCCCTTGAAGCTTGTCAATAAGATTGCCAATTGTTTCTGAATGAAATGTCACAAATTTCCATAATGGTGATGATGTGACTTCTAAAGATCCCACAACAACTTTACTAAGAGCTTGATAAATATAAGGGCCACTATCATAGTTAATGTTTGGAATATTGAAACCATGGGGAATACCTGCAATAACTAGGGAATAATCCCTTTTAGGCATGAGTTTAGCAATTTATTCACCTTCACCTTGTATTACTTGATAATGAATGGTGTCAATCCCATTATAAATTAAATGAGTAAGAGTTGGATCAAGTTCAACATTTCTAAGACGCTGCTTTCTCAGTCTTTCGATCTTAATTTTTTTTAATAAATATTCTAAAACTATCTGGCGCTTTATTTGTATCCTTTCTCATCCTTAATAAAATAAAAAAACATATGTATAAGTTACAAAATAAAAATAGTATACAAATGAATAAAACTGAATGTATAAATCAACATACCTTTTTAAATGCAAGATAAAAAGCTTTTAGTGATGATGTAGAACTTGAATTGGGGTAGTTGCATACAACATCATACCAACTATCTTCATTCAACAATTTAACCATTTGTTATTGTATTTTCATGTAAACTTTGTGACTCAATGGATAGAGTCAAAACATTTAATATAATGATATGTATAACAAATACTACCAAAAAAAATATGTTATATTTAAAAGAAAATTATAATCTAGAAATAAGTAAAAATAATTCAAGAAACCTACTTTTGAAATTCCTCACACATTTCGTCCAATGATAATTCCCCTCGCTTCACACAAGATAATATTGCTTTGAAAAGTTTTTCATCCTTCACTCCTTGAAATTCTCTCCAAGGTGTGATAGTCATATCTTCTGGAAGTTGCTTCATTTTAGGACCTAAACTACTGCTGTTACATATCAATGGTTTAGACTTTTCGACCTTCTGGTTTTTAATGCCAATGTTCTCCCACATGCTAAAAATATCATTAATCAGCTCCCATATCTCTCTAGTTCGAAACGAAAATTAGAAAATGTTATCAATACTTCTGAATATATTATATTGTACTTTTCCTTCTTTTGAATTGATTTTTTCCTCAATTTGATAGCCTATTTCCATACAACATTCCTTTCAAAAATTCTAGAGTAACATTTATCTTATTCCCGCCACATTTTTCTTCAAATTCACTATGAATAAATCTAATCCTTTGGATGAAAGTCATAAACATCCTATATTCATTACCTGTCTTATGATCCCATGCCAATAAATTTTCTTTTGTATTTGATAAACCAACATAAATGATTAAATTCATTGTTTCAAAACGTGGGTTATTGGGATATTCCTCCATCAATTGCCTTTGAGCTTCTACATAATGGTTCCCCCCAAGCACATAATAATTGTATTCTAAACATTTTGACTTATTAAATTCTCATTTGTTGGGAACTTGAATTGGATCAACAGGAAGCACATGCGCATATGGATTGTACCTCATCAATGTCTTCAAGTTGTGAACATGCAGGTGGTGAGGCTTTCTAATTTGATATTTAAATTGTCCTTCACTTGGCTTATAGATTTGTCTCACATTAAACTGAAATGTACAACCAACCTAATTTAAGTTTGTCTTTGTCAAGTTATGTCGAATGGCATTTTGTTTTGTTTTAATAATGCCATCCTCTAAATCATCTCCTGAAGTAATGATTTCCAAGATTTCTTTTCAATTTTCACTAGGATCTTCACTATTGGCCTTAACTATTTGAGAATGATCAACTTTCATTTTCTTCCTCCTCTTTTCTTATAGAAAAGTAGCATTCTCATAATTAACTGGAACAAAGACATTCCTAGGAATTTTTACTTTTGGTCTTTTATTGCTCTTATCCTTTCTAACATCAGTTCTAATCCAATCCTCAATAATGGAAACATCTTCTTTAGCACCAGTTTCAACTTCCTCATATTCAAAAGTAACATGTCTACCTTTGCTAGATTTATCCACTATATCAATTCTTCGCTGACCCCTTGGATGTAGTTTTGTCGCATCATGAATTACTATTTTTCCCTTGTTTCCCATATCTTCTTCTGACCCTGAGTAGAAACTGCTGACAACATTCATAATATCTTGCTCTATGAAATAAATGTCTCCCAACATAATTGAAAGTTTTTCAATAAAATTCTTCCAAACAAAATATCATATTAAAAACTAAGTTATAAAAATATAATGATACAATTACAATAACGCAAAACACATAAATATAAATAATAATACTTACAATATCTTGTTCAATCTCATTTATGATTTGTTTACACATCTTTATAGATTCCTTTGTTGTGTCATACATTGACAATGATAACTGATATTTAATCTTGTCATGTGATTTGGGCGGTTTTGTAAGTACATAAACAACTTCAGTGTATACTATCAAACATATGTATAGTACTTTTCCCATCACCTCATAAAGTCCACTATCATTAGGGATATCAACATATAGATATGTATGCAAATATTGTTCACCTTCTCTATCTTTAACATGCCATACATTTTCTGTATGCTTCACTTCTTGTGATTTCTTCCAGTAAGAAATCATCTTCTTATTGTTTGAGGCACTTGATAGATTTGTAGTTATTAGCTTAAGTTTGTTTCAATCAACAGTGTTTTTTTAGGATACACCTTTAATTTTAGCAGTCTTTGGTCCAGAAAGATTCACATAAATTTCCTTGATACCATTTTCCTACAAAAAAATACACATATATAAATTAGTAAATTACAAAAAAACAATAGCTTAAGTAAACAAACAAAAGGAAACAAAATCTAAAAATGATAAATAATCATAAATCATAAATAATTTTTAAAACATAACCTTTAAAAAAAAATGGCCTACCACCCATGGGCCTGTTGGGCCACAGGGGTGGGGTGAGAGGGCACTGCATGCAACACCCTCTCTCCCCACCTCATTGGATGTAGCCCCTCCCTCTCCACCCCCATGGTCCAACAACCCTTTGGGGGTGGAGGCTTGATTCTCATAATTGGACCTCCACCCCCACAAGTCCAATGCGCCTCCATCCCCACCGACCCATTGGGCCATTGGGGTGGGCTGTGAGGTGCTAGGCCCACCCCACCCCCACTGCCCAATGGGCCCATGGGGGTAGAGGCTCGATTCTCAGGGGCCTGTTGGGTCGCAGGGGTGGAGGTTCTATTCTGACCCACCCCAATGGCCCAAAGGGCTCGTGGGGGTGGAGATCTATTTCTCAGAATCAAGCCTGCACCCCCACGGGCGTGTCGGGCCATGAGGGTGGACCAGGAGGGGACCCCGCGGCCCAACAGGCCCATGGGGTTGGAGGCTCGATTCTCAAAATTGGGCTTCCAACCCCACAAGCCCCTTGGGCTAGGGGTGGGGTGGGAGGGGTGCAACCCCCTCTCGCCCCACCCCTGCGGCCCAATGGGCCTGTGCGGGTGGAGGCCCGATTCTCATAATCATACCTCCATCCCCACGAGCTCGTTGGGACATGGGGGTAAGGTGGGAATGCGAATTGGGCCTCCACCCCCACGGGCTCTTTGGGCTGCGAGGGTGGGGCAGGATGGGGTTGTGTCCCTCCTGCGCCACCCTTGCGGCCCAATGGGCCCATCAGGGATAGGTCCAATGGACCTCGACCCCCATTGACTTGTTGGGCCATGGGGGAGGGGAAGGAGGGGTTGCATGTAGGAACCTCCCACCCCTCCCCCATGGCCCAATGGGCTCGTGGGGGCGGAGGCCTGATTCTAAGAATTGGCCCTCACCCTTGGTGGGTTGGGCCATGTGGGTGGGTGCCACTGGCGGGCACGACCGGGCCCACCACACCCAGTGGAGACGTAGTTTCCTTCTATTTGCCATGGGGCTGTCAAGTAAGTGTAGCTCATCTAAAGTTTTAATTTCTAAGAGATGCTAAATTTCATTAATAAAAAGTTAAATATTATTTTACTAGAATATGTTTTTGGTTTGGTATTTTACACAAAGATAACAACCCAACTGACACATAACTACTAATAAACCTATGGGAGTTTAATACTTGCACATAATAAAAGGGAAACTAACCTTTCAAATGCGATAATCTTCCGTTGAATATGTTGTCGATAACAATGTAGTTTCTCCACAAAATTGCTCCAGACGAACCTCGAAAAGCCTTGATGTGATGTGAGGAATAGCGTTAATGAAATTTATGATATAGCAGAAATTACGGAATTATTTTACACGTGATGAATATGGTATTAAGTTGTTTTTATAAAAAATTAAACATATAAATCTTGTTATGAGGATATAGTAAATTATGATAAAACAGACATTACAAAATTGTTTTACTACATGGTAAATGTGGTATAATTTTTTTTTTTTTTTTATAAAAACTTAACATAGAAATCGTGTTATGGCAATATAATAATTTATTTTAAATGTGTGATAGAAGATATAATAAAAAGTAAAAGAAACATTCAATTGCCTAGTAGATGCTATATAGTTTAAGTAAAAAATTAATTTAGGTAAAAGATTTAGTTTACAATTTTAATTTAAATATTTAACTTAAAATATTAATTTCATAAGAAGATTTTAGTTAAAAATTTTCAACAAATTGTAGAAGAAAATTTTGGAGGAAAATACATGAAACAAAATTTTTGGAGGGAAAATTTTCGGTGAAAAATTTTAGAGGGAAACTTTGGAGGGAAATTTTCAATCTTTAACCTATATATTATTATTAGGAGAGAGTGAATTTGTATCACTCAACCTCTTCTGTTTGAAAGGCATGGATTCTTTTGATAGTGAAGTTTCACTTTGTGAAGCATCAACATCTTCATCATGTAACAAATCTATTCATATTGACGAATATAACGGAAATTATTCCACTATGAATAGAGAGTCAAATCTTCCACTTAGTCCTAATCCTAAGGACTATGAGAGCAACACTGATGAAGGGAAGGATGAAGAATTTCAAATGAATAAGGAGTCACGGTTTCTACTTAGTCTTAATCCTCTGAACTATGAGAGGAATAGATGAAAAGCATGATGAAGTTTTTCAAATAAATAAAGGGTCACAGTTTCCACTTAGTCATAATCCTATGGACTATGAGAGTAGCAGTGATAAGGATCATGATGAAGAATTTCAAATGAATAGAGAGTCACGGTGTCCATTTATTCCTAATCGTATGGGCTATGAGAGCAGCAGTGATGAAGACCCTGATGAAGAATTTGAAATAAATAAAGAGTTGCGGTATCCACTTAGTCCTAATCGTATGGACTATGAGAGCAGTAGTGATGAAGAGCATGATGAAGAATTTCAAATGAATATAGAGTCATGGTTTCCACTTAGTCCTAATCCTATGGAGTATGAGAGCAGCAGTGATGAAGTCCAGGATGAAGAATTTCCAATAAAATGAGAGTCACATTTTCCACCTAGTGCTAATCCTAAGGACTATGGGAGCAGTAGTGACAAAAGGCAAGATGAAGCACTTAGTCCCAATCTTAAGGAATATGACAACAGTAGTGACGAAGGGTAGGATGAAGCACTTAGTCCTAATCTTAAGGACTATGAGAGCAATAGTGATGAAGGGCATGATGAAGAATTTCCAGTAAGTAACGAGTCACATTTTCCACGTAGTCATAATCCTATGGACTATGAGAGTAGCACTAACAATGCACATGATGAAGAATATCCAATAAACATCGAGTCAAATTTTCCATTTAGTCCTAATTCTAAGGATTATGAGGGTAGCACTGAAGAAGGGAAAGATGAAGAATATCCTCCAAGTCAGTATTTCAAAAGCATAGATGATCATAGTGAGGATAATATTCCTCATAATGATGATGAAAATGCTTATACATATGATGATCCAATGATGGAGATGTTGCCAACAAATATTGTATCGAGGAGTAGGAGTAGACCTTTTCGTCTCAATCCAAGATGTTCTAGTTATACAAGGGGTAGAGCATAATATCTCACGAGAAGAAGTTCTATCAGTGCTCTCATTTCAAGTGAATGTTGTAAAAAATATTTCTTGAAACATATGGATTTCAAGTTTGCATTGGAGAAAATGAAGAGATATTTGTCAATGAATAAAAGCATAAAAAATTCATATTTAGTGGGGGTGCATGCAATCTACATTGTCAGGTTATGATTAGCATATTGGGTCTTTATTTATCTATAGAAAGGCTTTCAAAATGTTTCATTCAATGGGTAATTTTCGTCTATCAAGAATCCAAGAAAACTTGGAAAAAGATCCCACATTTTATTCAAAAGTACGTCATAAACGACAGTTTGGGCCATTATCAAATACTGCAATGTCATAAATGAAAGACTTATTTTCAAAATATGTAGAGTGTATGCCAAATAGAGATACATTGTATATTCCAGATAATTTCTAAAGATGATAAATCTACAACTTATACAAAGAATATGCAAAAGGTGTTGAAGGAAATGGACAATTTAGTACATATCAATATTTTTTGAAGATACGGAAGAAAGAATTCAATAATGTCCGTATTCCTAAGAAGAAAAAGATGTGGTTTTTGTTATGCTCTTAACCTGCAAGATGATACCAAAATACCAAATATGAGAAGAAGTATACCCAAAACATAGAACAATGAGAAATAACAGCAAGTATTTTATTGTTCAGAAAGCAATGTTCACTTGCCTCTTCGAGGGGGAAACCTCCAATAGAGATGAGCTCAATTACAAAATAAGACATGATGCCCTCGAGGGGAGTCTCTATCCTTTATATAGGATTCATACATGCAATACCATGGGGCAATACCATGGTTCTTATTAATACCATCTATCTAATACCATGGCCCATTTGCAACTAACTGTGGTTCATTCATTAAATGCGGGTTAACCACTTACAATTATTAATATGGGCTTTATTGACTCTTTACTTAACTATAACTATGATTCGATACTATTACATAAATAAGGGATTTAGGGTTGGACCCTAACATGCCCTCCCCCATAAGAATAGCCTTGTCCTCGAGGTTGAAGCTGCAGAAACTGCTGAAGGATAATGGATGGTTCCCAGGTTGCATCTTCTGGAGAGGTGTCTTTCCACTTGGTGACGACTTCCTTGATCATGTGGCCACACAGGTGTCTTTCTCGTGTGTCAAGAACCTATTCAGGTTGGAGCCTGATTGACCCTTCTTCATCCACTTCAGGTAGACTGGTTTGAATTCTGTAATGGTTCCCAATCATTTTCTTGAGGCATGAGACATGGAAGACTAGATGGATTTTTGAAGTGGGTGGAAAAGCTAGCTTGTAAGTGACTTCTCCAATGCACTGAAGTACTTGATACGACCCGTAGAAGTTTGGAGATAATTTCTGGCAACCCTTGTCTTTGAGTGATGTTTGCTTATATGGTTGTAGCCTAAAAAATACCTGATCCCCTTCTTGAAATTGGCGTTCTGAGCAATTTTGATCTGTCTATTGCTTCATGTGGTTTTGGGCTTGATGAAGATTCTCTCTAAGGTGGGCCAGCATGGTTGTGCGGTTCTGTAGGAGTTGACCCACTGCTTGTACCTTCAAGCATCCCTTGATATAAGAAGTAGGGGAAGGAGGGAGTTGACCATAAACTACTTCATATGGAGTCATTTTTGTGGTGGCATGATAGTTGGTGTTATACCACCATTCGGCTAGAGGTAACCACTATACCCAGAGATGTTGCTTTTTTGAAGTGAAACACCTAAGGTAGGTCTCCAGACATTTGTTGACTGCTTCAGTTTGACCATCAATTTATGGATGATAGGAAGTATTGAGATGTAGTTGGGTACCTTGTAGCTAGAAGAGTTCCTGCCAAAAGTCATTGGTGAAGATCGGGTCATGATCAGACACAATGGAAGTGGGCATGCCATGCAATTTGAAGATCTAATCCATGAAATATTGAGTGACCAAAGTCGTTGTAAAAGGGTGGGGTAGGGTGCAAAAATGAGCATACTTAGAAAGTTTGTCCACAACCACCATGATGACTGACTTGTTTCCTGATTTTGGAAGACCCGTCATGAAATCCATAGAAACCTCCATCCAGATTGAGGCCGGGATGGGAAATGGCTGTAATGTACCTGGGGATTTGACTGTTTCTCCTTTGTGGCACTAACAAACGTCGCATTCAGCTACAAAAGTAAGAATGTCCTTTTTCATGCCTGTCCAAAAAAATGATCTTCGAGTGCGAGCATACGTCTTCTGAAAGCCTAAATGTACTGCAGTGGGAGATGAGTGCAACTCCGCCAAAATGCGACTTTTGAGGGTGGATGTTGGTGATATTATGACTCTATCCTTGTAGCAAAGAATCTCATCCTTCCATGAGTAGCCCGCTGTGGAATTTGGATCTGCCTGCAATTGATTAATGAGTTGGGAGAGCTAGGGATGTGAAAACCGTTTCTTGTAAGCCTCTTCAATCCATTCTGGAATGCGAAGGGAAATTGAGAGCAGGGTACTTTCCTCCTCAAATTGGCAGGATAACACATCTGCTACAATATTTTCATGCCCTTTCTTGTAAATTATCTCATACTCATATCCTAGCATTTTGGTGAGCCATTTATTTTGTTGTGGTGAGGATAGGCGTTGTTCCAAAAAATATTTAAGGCTTTGATGGTCTATGCGGATTTGGAAACGTTGCCCCAATAAGTATGGTTTCCAGGTATCTACTTCATGTAAGATGGCCATCATCTCCTTCTCATAGGTAGATTGTCCTAGATTCTTCCCACTTAGTTGTTGGCTCATGAAGGCCAAGGGTCAACCTTCCTACATTAAGACTGCCCCAATACCCATACCAGAAGCATCACATTCAATCACAAAAGATTTGGTGAAGTCGAGTAGTGCTAAGACTGGAGTGGAACACATGGCATGTTTGAGAGCTGGAAAGGCCTGTTGTGCTTCATCATTCTAGAGGAATGATTTTTTCTTGAGGATTTGAGTGAGGGGCCTAGCAATGTGACCATAATTGTGAACAGATTTGCGATAGTAGCTTGTGAGACTCAAAAATCCTCTCAAGCTCTTCAAGGTCTTTGGTTGAGGCCAATCCCGCATTGCCTGGATCTTTTTGGGGTCCACACTGATACTTTCATGCCCCACAATATGGCCCAAATACTCAATTTATTTCATGCAAAAAGAGCACTTGGACATCTTGACAAATAATTTATGCTTGCGGAGTAGTTGCAAGAGTAGATCTACATGCTAAAGATGTGTGGCTTAGGTGCGACTGTAGATGAGGATGTCATCAAAGAAAACAAGGAAAAATTTTCTGAGATATGGTTTGAGAAAGTGTTTCATAAGGCTCTGAAAAGTGGATGGGGCATTAAAAAGACCAAATGGCATGACCAAGAACTCATAATGGCCTTCATGAGTTTGGAAAGCAGTCTTTGGAATGTCTACTTCTTTGATGCGAATTTGGCAATAACTAGAGCGAAGGTCGAGCTTAGTAAAGAATTGAGCCCCATTTAGTTCATCCAACAAATCATCGACAACCAAGGATGGGAAATTTATCTTTGACCATCAACTTATTGAGGGCTCTGAAGTCTAGACACATATGCCATTCCCCATCTCTCTTAAGCACCATGACCACTCGTGATGAATAAGGACTAATGCTGGGACGAATGACGCCTGCTTCCAAGAGTTCCTTGATTATTTTTTCAATTTCATTCTTTTGGGAGAACATATATCTATATGGGCATAAATTTGGTGGTTGGGCCCCTGGGAACAAAGTAATGCTATGATCATGTTCCCCTCTCGAGGGTGGAAGCTCATGAGGCTTGTCAAAGACTAGCAGATGGTTGTTTAAGATCTGTTGCATCTCAAGATGAATATGAAGAGAATTGGGTTCTAAGGCCTTGATGGCATTAAATTGGGCTATAACTCCATGGTGGCCCTTTTTTAACAATTTTTCCATCCGATGTGAGCTGATGATAGAGGGAGATCCCGCCCGGAGTCTGCGGAGGGTATGTGTGTGGTTGTTTTGCTTAAAGCTCATATATAACTCCTGGAAATCCATTGTGATTGAGCCAAGTGTGTGAAGTCATTCAGCACCTAGGACAATTTCGTACCCTCCCATGTGTATGGCAAACATGTGGGTCTTTAACTAATAATCCCCCATTTGAAGTTTGACATTTTCATAGCGGCCTTCACATTTCATTATCCCCCCATCAGCAATTTGGACCTGGAAGTTAGAAACTGATTGGACAAAACAATGCACTGCTTTCGCGACTCTTTGATGGATAAAATTATGTGTACTGCCACTATCAATCAAGACTACTAATGGGAAATGCTTAATAAAACCTCTAATTTTGAGAGTTTGGGGAGTAGAAATCCCTGCCAAAGCATGCAGCAAGATAACTAGTTCTTCAAGTATATTGTCCAGCTAGTTGTTCTCTTCTTCCTCCTTTGGTTCCTCAAGTGGTGGGGCTTCCTCCGATGAACTGTGATCAGTAGCATTAATTTGAAAGAATTTGGGTTCCTTGCATTTATGCCTGAGGGAGTCTTTCTCATCATAGTAGTAACACAATCCTTGCTTTCTTCTTTCCTCCATTTCTGCTGGTGACACCTTTTGAACCTTGAGTGTTTGGGTAGTGCTTTGAGCCTATGTGGGGTGACCCTTGGCGATGAAATTTGGGCGATTGGACTGGGCCGCTAAGGCACATTCTACTTCACGAGCTATCCTGCAATCATGCAACCATGAGCTAGGGTGGTGTAGCCGGACATGGGCTTATATGGCTTCTTTGAGACCACTGTCAAAACATTCCATGTAGAACTCATCGTGTAGACCTCCAGTGCTGAAAGCTAAGGCTTCAAAGGCTGTAATATATTCATTCACTATTCCTGTCTATCGGAGCTTAGTGAGACGACCCAAAAAATTAGATTCATGGTCAAAGCAATCCATAAAAGCTTTTTTGAATGTCTGCCAAGTCAAGGGCCTTCCATAGCAACATTGATGCCATTGCCACCATTGCCATCTTTCACTGTCCAAGTACATGATACCCACACTAAGCTGAGTCACATCATCCATGATGTAATTCAGTGTGAAATATTTCTCCATTTGTGATATCCATGCGACCGAGTGAGAGCCATCAAATTTATACATGTCCAGTTTGAGTGGTCACAGATGGGATTGTTAGTGGGTGCCAAAGAGGTGAAGGGACTGGCTAGACTCGCCCTCAATGTTTTCATTGCCAATATATGCCTCCACGCGTTCCTCCACCTTGCCCTTTGAAAGTGTTTCATTTAAGTTCTTCAACTTCAACATGACATCTTTCAATTGTGATTCAAGGCTGTCGATCCTCTCATTGGCCATAGCTTGAGCTCTAGTTTGTACCATGCACCGATCCGATGTACTTGAAATTTGGGACCGCCCAAAATTTTTGGCACTAACAATTGAATGGTACCACCTTGCTCAACTTGTTGACCTAATTCTTATGGGCTAAGTCTCCAATAAGAGTCCCGGGGGGTCCCAAATACTGTAGTAGCCAAATCCTAGAAATGTAAATGTTGCCCAAAGTCTTGCGAAAATCACGCCCAGGTATAGGAACCCACAAAATTAGTTAGATCTGAATGGCAGATCTGATTATTACGACGGCTATAGAGCCCAAACTTCTAGATCTAGATGGAAGATCTAATGGATATGATAGATCTGAATGGCTGATCTGATAGATTTGAACGACAGAACTGATTGCTACTGCGGATCTGATAGATCTGAATGGTTGATCTGATAGATCTCAATGGCGAAACTGATTGTTGTTGTTGCGACAAAACCCCACCTGTGAGATCTTATCTGGAAAAGATTACGCGTGATCCAGATATAGAGAAGGGAACTATGGTCTCCAGGAGTGTCAGGTGCTATAGATCGCAATATACATAAGGGTCTAACAGTAGTACTCGACCCAATTTTTCAGGGCACTAACTAAGGAGGATCAACCGTACCCTTAGCCGTACAACCCAACTACCCTATCATACATGCGAGTAATCTCTCTGAGTGTTTCTCTCAGTGTACTGTAGCAGCAAGATGGCCAATGGTTTATCGATGGTGAGGTTTCAAGGGAGCTAGGGGGCTTTTGATATACTTAGAGGGTACTTGGAAGACAGTCTGTGCGCGATTCTGTCTAATGCGCTACTACTCAAAGGGCTACCCACAGGGGTTACAAGGGAGTTCAACAAGTGTGACCACCTCTTGTATTTCCTACATGCATGCCTCCCCAAATTCGTATATTTATGTGCTCAACGAAAGATCCCGTGGTTTAAAGCACCAGAACACGTCTCTAGCCAAAAAGAAATTTGCTAAAAATTGGAGATCCCACCAGCCCCAAAAAGTGCTCTGATACCACTTGTTATGCTCTTAACCTGCAAGACGATACCAGAATACCAAATATGTGAAGAAATGCACCTAGAACATAGAACAATGAGAAATAACAGCAAGTATTTTATTATTCAGAAAGCAATGTTCACTTGCCTCTTCAAGGGGGAAACCTCCAATAGAGCTGAGTTCAATTAGAAAATAAGACATGATGCCCCTCAAGGGGAGTCTCTATCCTTTATATAGGATTCATACATGCAATACCATGGGGAAATACCATGGTTCTTATTAATACCATCTATCTAATACCATGGCCCATTTGCAACTAAATGTGGTCCCTTCATTAAATGCGGGTTAACCACTTACAATTATTAATATGGGCTTTATTGACTCTTTACTTAACTATAACTATGACTCGATCCTATTACATAAATAAAGGAGTTAGGGTTGGACCCTAACAGATTTGCATTACATATGCTTCTCTTAAATAAAAAAGGGATAAATGTGAAGGGGCAGAAAGAGGTAAGCATTCATAACATTAATTTTTAAAATTGTATAGTCATCTATGAAAACGTATTTATTAATGACTTTCTTTTATGTTGTGTAGATTCCATTGTCAAAACGCTTCAAGAGAATCATGAACAACGAAAAAGTGAAAGTAAAAAGTTGTACCAGCATCAAAAGAAGTGTTACGATAATTTAGATAAATATTTGGGTTTGATAATTGATGGTATGGAACAAAAGAAAAAACTTCTACCACATTTTGTTCGCACACCCAAAAAACTATAGGAGGAAAATTTTATTTAGTATCACTTGGTCGATTGTATGGTCTTGAATGGGGAAATGTTTCCATGGGTATACTTCATAGCTCCAAATATTCATAATGATGAAAATATGACTATAACCATAATTGTCAATGTGCTTTCTCATTGGTCTGGTAATCTTACTAAAGTTTGTATCTATAATTGGACAACACTTGATGAGAAAACAAAAAATAGATTTTTTTGGATAGCTTAAAATGCTTGTTGAATTGAGAATTTCTCAGAAGGTAAAGGTTAGTTTCCTTCTTGTTGAGCACACTCATGACCATATTGATCAGATTCTCAATCGTTTTTCAGTCACATTGAGGAGGATGGAATTTGGGAGCTTTCCATCATTAATTGAATGTATTAAGAAATCACACATGCCGGATCCTATTTTTGATGTGTTGGAAAAAATTGTTTAAATGCAAAGGTTTATTCTAGGATCACATAGTGAGGAGAAATGCATTGAACAACTTAATGAAATTAGATTCCAACACCAATTTCATATTAAAAAATTGATTGGAAAACACTAATATGGGGCAAGAAGTATTTAACTATTGCAGAATGGGCGTCATCATCAGGTTTTGGCATTTTTGAAGTTTGTTCCATATCATCCAATATTTGTGTCAAATATATTGTTATTACAATCAGTTGTTGAAGTTCATAATGCACGCAGGCAAAATAGAGATATAGATTTTTGATTGCCTGGAAGAAATTAAAAAATGTATTAGATATACGAATGAGTACTTTGATATTGCTGATTCAGTTTGGTGGGAGTCTTTTTTCAATAATCAAAGTGATATAATTTCAAGAACAAAAAATGAATATATACCTTTGAAAACTCCATTTATTTGGCCACAAAATGTGTCAAATGAGAATGAGGAAAGAAACGTTGTTGAACAACAACAATCTCAAGGTATTATTAATTATTTACAGGTAGAGGAAAGAGAAATGTATATTGGTTCTAGAAGATTGCGTGCACAATGTGAAGCCATGGAAGACCTTTATAGGGGTTCAGTATAGGATATTAAGGAGGGTTGCATGATTGTAGTGCTAGCAGATGGAGATCCCAATGGCTATCCATTATGGGTTGCTAAGGTTATAAAGGTCATTACAAAAAATGAAGATATTGCAGGTGTTGAAGTACATTGGTATGCCACAAATACACACCCATTCAATGGTGTGTACAAGCCAAAGATGGTAGTTGATAAAAAAATTGGCGGAAAGAGAAAATGAAAGGGTACACATATAAATTGTCACCGCGCAAGACTCTTAAAATTGGAGGACGTTGACATACTTGTTTATGACTTCAATTTAACAAAGAGAGGAACTCTTCGCTTCAAGACGATAGAGATTCTGAATAGGTTGTTACCAAAAGAAATATTGTCGAGATGGGAGTCTGCTGAAACCAGTCATAGATCCAAAAGAATTTTAAACCTGAAATGGTGGGCATGCATGTGGACTCAGATGGAGCACTAGTTGATGAAAGAGAAGAATATGGAGCATCTTCATCTGCATCTAGTCATTCATTTGAAGATGTGAATTCTGATGGTGTGTAAGAAAATATGAGTGATTTTGACTAATTGTCTAAGAAAATTTATATAACTGATGTTTGCATCGTATCTTGAAATAAAAACTTTGTTTTCCATATGGTGTTAAATGAAGTTATGATTCATTTTTATGTTTGTTGGATTATATGCTTTAATTATGAAGATTTGTATTGTTTAGCATATCTACAATGAAACAATAAATTAGAGATATACATTATGTTTCATTCAATCTACAAGTATTGACATTTTGATTAATTTAGTCATGTAATTTGTTCATAATGTCATGGTTTAAATGTGTTGAAAACTTAGACTTTTTTAATTCTATGGTTGAAAATTTTCCAATTTTTTTTTATCTTCAATGTTATGGTTGAAAACAATTATAATTTTAGCAATCTTTAGTGTCATGTTATTATATGTTCAACAACATGGATGAAAACTGATGGAATTTTAATGTGTTTCAGATTCCATTATTTTATCTTTATCATCATTACTAAAAAATGTTGAAATTATACTTGGGAAAGAAAAAATTTATTCTACTAAAAACATTAGTAATTTTTTTTCCTCAAAAACAATTGCTTTTTACACAAAAAAAAAAATTGGCTTTACTACCATTTTTTAAATATGTTGAAAACTAACCCTAAAAAAAAAACATCGTTCCATTATACACACTTTTTGTTTTTAGCATTGTTTTTCATGATTTTTTGCTGGAGTTCCTATTTTGAGTTTATAGTTCCCGTTTCAAAGTTTACATTGTTTTCCCTTTACTTTGAGAGTGAATCATAAAGAAAACAAATTTCCAGTCTAGGAGATGATCTTACTGCATTTCTTAGCAGAGATCAAAGAGATTGTGGTAGGCAAGGCTACCTATGGTATCATGTATAACTTATTACCCAAAGAAATAATAACATAGCGAGTTCTGGACTCATATACAACATGTTTCTTCCGCAAGTATGGTTTTCCTAATAATACATCACAAACTTCAAGAGGAGAAACATCACACAATACCTCATCTATGAAGGGCTTGGTGTTGTAGGGAAGGCAACACTGTTGGCTAATGTGAAGATCTCGTCCTTGGTGAAGCCACTCGATGGTGTACGATTATGGATTTATTGTAGTCGGTAGGCCCAATCGCTTCACAACCTCTGCTGAAATAAGGTTCTTTTGATTTTTGCTATCAATAATGAACTGGAGTGAAGAACCCTTAACCCACATCTATGAGTGGAAGAGGCTTTCCCCCTCCTCTGGATATTTAGTTTGAATCTTCAGGATCTTGGTGGTGGCTATAGTGGAACTGGACTTTGTGCCAATGATCTGCATCCTTTTGTCATTCCCCTTGTCGGGTTCTAAATTAGAGTCAGAACATGCATCTAATTCTGAAGGATTTAGCTTCGCCACCAATGCCTGCTTGGCCCAACACTCACTTGTGTTGTGAGTGGAGCTCTTATGGAACTCACACCACTTTCCTATGTCCTTCTTTGTCTTCGTGGTGTTGTTATTTTCTTAAGGCTTCAGCGGGTTATCCTGGGTCACCCCACATTGGCTTTGTCCTTTTCTCTGTGGTTTGGGGGTGCCTTTCCCTTTCTTCGGATTCGTAGATACAATGTCTCACTTTTTCTATTTAAACTTCTGCTCAATCTTAACATCATATCGGTACACCGTGTCAAACGAGGAGATGTCCAGGAACTCCATATTGTCCTGGATGTATCTATTGAAGAGTCGCTGTACTTGAGTACCAAATGCCACTCAGAAGCCTTGATACTCAACTTCATGCAAAGGTATGGAAAACACTAGTAAACTTCGACATGTCTTGGTCCCTTCCCTGCCGCAACATGGACCACTTTATGTATTTATCCTCATAGCTCCTGATAGGGTAGTACTGATCCTTGATGACGTCCCAGAATGATTTCCATGTGGGTGTGGTTGCAAATAGTGAGTGTGTACTTTCATCCTTCTTCTCACATTAGGTTTCCCACTAGTCCTTGATGTGGGGGGTGGCTTTGAGAAGTGAAAGAGTAGCATTTTCCCAGTTGGAAAAATCATGAACAAAAAAAAATCCTTCTAGCATATTTAACCATTTATCTATGATTTTTGCATCTATCTCACATTCAAATATGGAGATTTCAGCTCAAGAATCAGCTCATTCAAGTTACAAAAAGAATCAGCTCACAAGCTATCCTGCTCTCTCAACAATAAAAAAATATAGCTCACAGACTGAGTAGACACAAGATATGCCTTCCCTCAGT